>CAJNJA010018735.1:0-10479 GCA_905231915.1 Symbiodinium necroappetens | reverse complement strand
CTACCTACCTGCCTACCTACCTACCTACCTACCTACCTACCTACCTACGTACCGACCTATCTACCTAACTACCTACCTACCTACCTACCTACCTACCTACCTACCCACCTACCTGCCTACCTACCTACCTACCTACCTACCTGCCTGCCTACCTACCTACCTACCTACCTACCTACCTCCCTCCCACCCTACCTGCCTGCCTACCTACCTACCTACCTACCTACCTACCTACCGACCTATTGACCTACCATCTACCGACCTGCATACACCCGATGTCCTCTAACCCCCAAGCCCTGGGGCGGGCCCCAGGCTGGCCGATGCAGATCAGATGATCAGATCCCTGCTCTTCGTGTTCTGGGCCACCTGTTCGGCACAGGCACGGGGTGTAGGGTTTAGGGGGTTTGGGGGTGTGGGTTCAGGGGTTTGGGTTTGGGGTTTAGGGGTTTTTGTTTGGGGGTTTAGGGGTTTAGGGGTTTAGGGTTGAGGGGTTTGGGGGCTTCAGTGTAGGGATCTGCAAAAATCCACCGAGTCGGTATCGTCGAGCCCGTCGCTGCCAAACCGTGAACCCTATTCTTAAGTCTGTTTGTTGTTATTGTAGTAGTAGTCGTCGTCGTCGTAGTAGGCGTGGTTGTAGTCGTCGTAGTAGTAGCAGTAGTACTGGTTTTTATTTCCATTTTACAGGTTCACCATATCATTATTTCATCCCAGATGCCCCATAAAGCTCCAAGCTGCTCGTAGCAGGTGCTTGATTGCGAGCCCTCCGAATGTGCCGGACCGAGTCGACCCGTGCTGACCATCGGTTTAGTGTTCAGGGTTTCTTTTGGGAGTTTCCGAAAAGTTAAATCCCGCTCATTCACTTGACTTAGAGGGTATGTAGAGGGTATGGGTCCATATCCATGTTATGAACATCACTCGAACATGGCCGACATTGTCGACATTTCCTCGTGTGAGAGATCCGAAATTGAAAGTACAGGGTCCCAGGGCAAAGCCTACAAAAGAGGAACCGTGGGATAGGGCCTGCTGCATCAAGATGGCCGTAAGGGCCTTCATAAGTAGAATCGGGTTTGGGGGTTTATTATACTATCATTATTATAAGGAACACCCAAAACCCTACTCTAATTATTAAGGCCCCTAAGCCTGGAAACACTCCCACATTGCCGTTGGTACATCGTTCTGGCAAGCCGAGCTGTGAGAGGTCGACTGCCCAATACCCCTTAATTAAGGAATATAGCTTAAAGTAAAGGGGCCCTTATTATCATTGTTATTATCATTTAAGGAATATTCCTCAACTAAGGGGTATTGGGTTCTCTGGATATTTATGCCACTGTACTATGCCGACCCATAAGGTCCCCAACCAATAGCATTTTTCAGCTTGAATCCTAAGCCTATGCCCCGTGAAGCCTTGCCTGCCTTGGCAAGGGTGGGAGTCGAAAACCTATGCCGCAAGCAGTGCTCCCCGGGAGAGTTCAAGCTCTTCATAGTTCATGGTCCTGTCAGTTAGGGCTTACGGTGAAGCCCTAAACCCTAAACCCTAAACCCCAAACCCTAAACTTACAAACCTCTTAAGCCCCAAACCCAGAACCACCACCTTTGCAAAGCCCTTGCCTCTGAAGGTCCGACCACGTTGCTGCAGGGTCGGCTGGATCTGGTGGCCGATAGAAGGATGGGCTTCAGGGCTCGTTTGTATCATCGTATATACTGTAAGACTATCTGGCAGTATACACTGGTGTATTTGCTACATGTAGTTGACGCTACCTCGGGTTTCGTTCCATGCGCCGCTTTCTCGAGGTTTTCGTGGCCATTTGTATAGCCAAGCCGCAAGCCGCCCACAGCTATATAGTTCAATCCTTGGACCCACGCCCTGAGGTGTCAGCAACAGTGTATTTTTAGTACATTCTAGTACAATATTAGGATATTACAGAATTATAGCTCATTCTGGTATATTGTGATGGTATATGATAGTATATGGCAAGAAAAAAGAAGTATATTATGGTATGCTATAGTATATCGTCACCTGTGGGTTCCGGGTGTAAGGTCTCGGTGCTAGGGCAGGGTGTCGGGCTTCTGGCTAAGGCCGGGCTCCTTTGTTCAGGGGTTCAGGAGTTTAGGGGTTTAGGGGGTTTAGGGGTTTAGGGGTTTAGAGGCTTAGGGGTTTGGATTGTGCTGGAGCTGATTTATTTAGAATCTTCAAACTTGCACGGTGCCAAAGCCTTGTCGCGTAATGCTCTCGGTCTGGGCCCCATACCATAAAGCGCAAGAGCCGCCCAACAGCGCTCTGCTAGAGTAACTCTAAAAATTCCAAGCCTTGCACTCTTGAGCGTGGACAGCCCGCAATCCCAAGACCCAGGAGCAAACAAAGCCGCGAGCTGCTTTGCCCCTGGCTTGGTGCTGTGATGTTGTCGGACCGACCTTGCAAAGGAGAGGATAATGCAATAGTATATTTTGTTATATAGTAGTATATTATAGTATATTCTAACATATCATGGTTTTTTGTAATATATTAGTGTATGTGAAAGTATAGTGTAGCATGTTATAGTATGTTATAGTATACTATGGTGCATGTTGGCATGTTTTGGTATACCTTCGTATATTTCGTGGCACTCCAATGGTTCACGAGGGCTTTGTCGTCGCGATCTGCTGCCTTGTGCTATCATCATTTCGAGTGTTTCGTTTTCGCCACAGGATTTAGGGTTTAGGGTTTAGGAGGCCCAAACCCCAAAGTCTTTCTGCCGCTTCAGAGCAGGTACAAGCTCTGACTGCACCCCGGCCGTCTTCATTGTGAGCTCCGGGAGAACCGGCTCTACAAGCATACTGCACATGTTGAACCTCATTCCGGGGCTGCTGGGCAAGAAAGAGTGTGGAATGTTCCTGATCGAAGACCCATGCGAACCCCAGCTTGAAGATGTTCTGTCGAGCGGAACTTGCAGTTAAGGTACGACATCAAAGGTGGCCCGGCACCTTTTGAACGCCCTTCAGCCCCTAAACCCTAGGCCCTTCAGAATCCTCGCTCGGCGCAGGCGGGAACATGATGCTGTGGCCCGACGTCTACGACATGAACAAGGTCCGAAGGTGTAGAGTTTGGCAGGAGTAGCTGCAGCTGGTAGGGTTTGAATTCGAGCGCCTCGCCCGTCTGTCCCTTCTCGGGGACGCCCGATGCACGCTCACGGCCTAACCCCCCTGCTCCCTTTGTCTATAAGGCTCTAGGGACCTGGCTGCTTTTTTTCTGTCGGACTTAGGGTTTCGGGTCCAGGCTGCTACCCGGAGTTTACGGCTTCTTGTCTGGACCCCCTTACCTGAAGGGGGTCCAGACAAAACCCGAGGGCGAAGGTTTTTTTTCCTTCCAAGGAGGTTTTGTCCCGTGGCCAGCGGTCGTCATCACATTCCGAAGCGTTAGCTGGTTCCAGGAAAAAGGGTTTCGGGCTCACAGGGTTTAGGGTTTGGGGCTTGGTGGGTTCAGGGTTTACTGTGTTTTGCGTCCTGTCTTGGCTGCAGGTGCGGGAGGCGGATTTCAAAATCTATCAGCACAGTGGCCTCTATGCATGGCACCATGCGAACGGACGGACGCTGGCATAAATCAGACGGAAGCTGTGGGGTACCGTTTTCTTGTTCTTCTTCCATAGACCGACTACAACATACTGCAGCATGCCATAATACAATCTTCGTAGTTCGTAGCAGCTGCTCATCATCCACCCCCCCCCCCACTTCAAAAAAAAAGGAACGAGACGGAGCTCATGTGCAGCATGAAGATGATGCTTCTGGGCGAGTTGAATCCCAGCGAGCACGCCCGTGTCATTGGCTACAAGGCTACCTGGGAGACGGCTTGAGGAGCAGAGGGTTCAGCCTGCCAGGCTTAGTTTCAGGGTTTAGGGTTGAGGGTTCAGGGTTGTAGGCTTTAGGCTGCCTGCGGGAGCGTCACATGGACTCTTTTCTGGGTCATTAGCGCATTGGAGCAGCGCCAGATTCTTCGGAATAGTATGGACGCCTCGGCGGTTGAAGCTGGCAGGCCATCAAGTGGCGTGCAAGCCTCAGGATGTCTGCTATGTGGGACGTAGTGTTGAGGGTTGAGGGCGCTTGTGCGCGTCGTGGTAATCAGTCTCAGGCGATTGTACAAGTCCTGATGCGAAAGAATGGCGCCTCCGGCACTAGATCAGCCGTTCACCAAGGTTTCGAGGAGAACCTGAAGGCACACATGCCCTTGTGGCAAGGTTCGGAGCTTCAGGTGCAAGGTTTACGGTTTTAGGCAGGGGGGTTTCGGCTGCAGGGCATCAAGGTCTCCTAGGCGCCCAAGGGTTTCTTTGAGCTCAAGCTTAGGTGCGCGGGGGACACGTTCGGATCGGATCTGCCCTTGCGACTTCCAGCGGGCACTCCGGCCAAAGCCCAAGAGTACATTATAGCATATTATATCATATTATAGTATCTTATAGTATATGAGGGTCTACTAAAATTTATTCTGGTATGTGACACCCAAGCCTCCATAGTCTTTGTGCAACTTCTAAACCCGATTATCATCTTTGCCCCGCAGCCCAGCTCGCCCCAACAGCCCCACGATAGCGTTTCGGCCCACAAGGGTGTTCCTCTGGACTGTCCTTTCTCAGCAGTATCGTGGCATCTTCTCTAAAGCGGATCTCGCTAAGCTTGGTCGAGCCCGAGCACCCCAAGACAGAGAACCCAATCCTAAACCCTCAACCCTTAAACCCAATACCGTAAACCCCACGCACACCCTTAACCCTTAAACCCTAAGCCCAGAGGACTTAGAGTTGCTGATGGAGGCGCCTTGGATCTGCGCAGGGGGCTTTAAGGATTCCTTGTCATTGCAATTGCTCTTCTTCTGGCCATCCTTGCTCTGTTGGTTTTTGGGTTTCGGAATGTGGTTCTTCCAGCTGGTGTCTTTGCGAAAATTCAAACGTTCAGGGTGTTGGAGCTGGATCCAGCACTTGGCCTTCGATCGGCAGTTAGTGTTGTTGTCATGGTCTTATTCACCGTGGTCGTGGCAATCGGTGATGACATTTTCCAGATTCTGTATGCTGGGATGTGGGCATTTGGGGTTCGTTAAATGGGTTTGGTGGGAGCAATTCCTCCCGATGTATGGATCCATTGTAATTGTGGGATACCCGAACTCAGACACATGTCATCCGTTCTAATCATAGATTCTAATCCAGAGCACAAATTGTGCATTCTCGACCAGCGTCCAAGCAACGGCAGAGAGAGAGAGAGAGAGAGCAGCGTCCAAAAACGCACCCAACAGTTCAAGCTCTCAACCTTCGCATTCCCAAAGTTCTGAGGCTAATGTGCGAAAGTCCCACTGGCGTGAAAACCTTGCCGGGGGTGCTGTAAGACACCCTATCGAAACCACTTCAAAACCACATAAGACCCTGAAACATCCGCATAAAAGACGTGTACCAAGGCCTTAGATTTTTCCGATCCCTCATCAACCTCTATGCAATCCTAGACCCCCCGAACCTTAAACTAAACCTCAAAAACTCGAGACCCCAAGCAACTTCTATGCAGCTCTGTATCCGTAAACCCTAAACCCCCCCCCCCCCAGTGTACCCGGCTGTTTCAGGCTTTTCCTTGCGCCAAGGCTGGCTCCGTGGTGGGATCTCGTTTTGTGGGGCTCGACAAGGGTCGCATCAGGGTACAATGAAGGGTACCAGAAGGTTACTATGAGGGCGCTCTGCGGGCCTTTAGGGATTAAGGCTTAGGGGCTTTAGGTCGCCTTTTTGAAGGCTTGGTCTAGCCTGGAGCTTGGGTTGGCGCTTTTGAAGGCTTAGGAGGCAGGACTCCTTGGGGGTTTCTGAAGCTTCCGTGGCTGTCTGCGCATCAAAGCATCCCCTGGGTTGAAGTTGCCCTAGGAGCCGCCTTTTGTAGCCCGGAAAGTCAGTCGTGCTTACAGGTGACGAAGGTTCAGGGCTTAGGGTTTTGTTTAGGATTTGTTTTGGGTTCCAGCCAGAGGGCCTAACGAAACCTCAAGTAACCTCTGATCCATCGAGTGCGAGGGGCAAAAAAGTAACCTCCGAGCTCTCTTCTTGGACAAACTGCCAGGTGATCTTGAGCAAGAGAAGGAGCATCGATGATCAGCTTCTCTCCCAAGGAGAAGTGCTGCTCGGAAGCTGGCATTATCTAAACCCGAAGTCCTAATCCTGACCCGGTCGCAGCATTAAGCATATGCTTGCAGACTTCAAGGCGCGCTCAAGCGCACTGGGCATCCTTGGTTTGTTTTTTGGGGCGGTAGCATTAGAGCCTGTAGACTGCGAGGCCGTCTCGCGCTTTTTGTGAAGCTAATCAATACTCGCACCACCTGCTGCACACTGCCACTTTCTTGTCCTTGCCTTGGTCTTAAACCAAACCCTCATGAGAAAATCATTTCCAGTCGCACCGCTGAGCCCCAAGCCCGAATCTGGAAGAGCACTTCGAGGAGCAGTCTGCAGAAATCCCAAGGTTTGGAAGCATGGACTACTATGCCACGGAGCACGCGAACAAGGCCTTGTCGGTGTCGAGGGCAGCGCAGCAATAGATAATCAGAATGGTGGCCGGAGCATTGGTGGCAATAAGGATGACGACACTACAGTGACGGTAGTTGCGCTGATCATGGGCTTCATACTATTTTGATGCCGCCGGTCATCGATATTGTGGTGGCAACTTGTGCAAGGGGACGGAAGGGATCGTTCTACGTATGCTTGGTGTTTCAAGCTGCAGCAGTATCAGCCATGCTGGCAAACAACGGTTCAAGCTCCCAAGACGAACATGTAGAGGTCCCGTAGGTTCAGCATATCAGGGGATGGCGAAAGGTCACCAAGGAAACCGACAAATACATTCTTGCCTGAGGTTCGGGTCCTGAAGCCTCAATCCTAACCCCAAACCTGACATGTGGAGCCTTAAGCTCCAGAGTGCTAAACCTGCGGCCTGGCCTCTTGAAGTGACATCCCTCTGTTTGCAGGCCATGGACAAGTTCGCAAAGCATCACAGCGACAGGTCTTTCAGCTTGGACTTGGAGGTCAGGCTGGTGCTTGTTCGGGCCGGATGGCGGGGGGCGGGGGGGGGGGGGGNNGGGGGGGGGGGGGGGGGGGTTGTCTGGGGTTTCTATAGGGTAATTTTTGGAGGGGTGGTGGAAAACCCGGCACGGTCGCAAGCTTCCTGAGCTGCAGGATTTCGACGTCGAGCACTTCAACGCTTTACTGGGCTTCTTGGGTGAGGCTGCGCCTGAAGCTGCAGCTCGTATGAAAGATCTAGGACCCCAACTCGCGCCCGGAAGGACGACAAGTGCCGGTACGTGGATGTCGTACATGACAATGCAACTCGTCTGCAGGTCTGTCAGTTTTTGCAGCCCCCCTAAACCCTAAACCCTCCTTACAAGCACGTCGCCTGCTTGCGGAGAGGCCGGCAGAGTTCGGTCGCCTGCGAAGCCGCTGGAATGGTCGGCAATACGGTGTAACATAGGGGCCTAAATAATTACCGATGTCTTTCCTTAGGCTTCCATACATAGTACATCCGGAAACCCTATTCTAATTATTGCGGCCCCTATAGTAACCCTGGGGAAGGCAATTAGATGTGCAGGGCAGATGTAGGCAGCCCAGGCGCACGATTGCCCGCCAGAGAAAAGTGCGCTGCCTGGCGGCTGCATCCGCTTGACTTGGTCATACATGTATAAACATAAATAAGAAAATAAATATGGATTTGTGAGGTTTTTCGTAACAAGGTAGAAGGATGCAACAATAAACGTCGCAACACACGGTAATCTACTGTGGTATCATCTCATGCCTCCTTTCCACCCTTTGTCGTCGCAACTGTTTGCTCGCAATTGTCGGTCGAACTGGCTCGGAAAGCGACGTGAGCTGGTTCACAGGCTAGCAGAGATTTTTTGCCTGCAAAGCACGTCAGAAAGGCAACTGCATCGGGTCCATCTTTGGAGGTGTCCTAGGCGTGTCAGGGTTTGGCCATGAGTGTCTGCTGCGCCGACATGATGACTGCGAAAGTGGGTCCTGACGCCAAGCCCTTCGTGGTGCAGCCCTTGATGGAGGTGTTGAGGGTGTGGGTTTCGGGGTTCAGGGTCAAGGGTTTGAGGGTAAACGCGGCTTAGTGCAATGCTCAGGGATGAAGTCTGCATGAGAGAAGGCTGAATTTTGTTGCAGCAAGCCTCTCCGGATCGATCAGAGAGTCATCGCAGGAAGCCGCACCCTAGAGCCTGAGAGTTTCAGCTCCCAGCGGCAAACGCCTCAATACTGCAGCTGTACAGCTTCCTGGGTTTTGTGTTTTAGGTTTTACGCCTTCGCAGTTTTGAGTGGGGGCATCCACCTCAAGCCTCTCAGGCCTGACCCGCGCTAAAGCCTGTAGGGTTGGTCAACAAGGATTGCTTGAGGGTGTCGTAAACCCTAAACGGGATGTGCCAGTCTAATGGTGTGTTTTCTACCTCAGCTTTTCTGGGGGCGTTCTTCTTGGTATGTGCCTCTATGAGGCAGGCTTGCAGTGCTGATGTGTGAAAGGCCGTGGCACCCTAAACAAAAAACCCAGAGCCATAAACTCCAAACCAAGATGATGGAGGAGAGTGAAGCCACCGAACTCATTTGCCTAGATCAAACGAGCAGCCTGGCTACCCCGGGCAACTATAGAAGGTAAAGTTATTGCAAGATTTTTCCTCACGGTGCCTTCTGATAATTAAACCATACTTTACCCAAGCTCTCTTGAAATCATGGGGGCCCATGTTGCATTGCCGACAGACCCGAAGTCGTGCTCGGGGGTGGAGGACAGTCCCGTGACCACGGAGTTCTTGACGACCATGTCCGGCCAGCTTCAGAACGTGCAGCACGTCATTGACGACGTCCCTGGACGAGAGTAGGGGAAAGGCGTCAGTGGCATGCACGTCAAAGGAGGAGACAACCATAAATTGCAATAAGTTGCTAGACTGTAATGTATTGTAAAATATTGTGTAAAGTGATTATGACTTGTAATGCAAAAACAGATATAAGTTAATAAATACATGAATAATTATACAAAAATAAATAAACACTATCATATACCTACCTACCTACCTACCTACCTACCTACCTACCTACCTACCTACCTACCTACCTACCTACCTACCTACCTACAAGTCCTACCTCGCTTGTGGGCATTGATCCTTAGCCATGCGAGAGGGAAAAACAAACCTACCTACCTACCTACCTACCTACCTACCTACCTACCTACCCACTGTACCTATACCGACCTACGTACCTACCTATCTGCCTACCTATTAGAGTATTTATACTTTTATGCAGTAATCATAGTCTATACTATAATACAATATATAATGTTCAATTGATCAACTCACCAGAAGCCTTTTCTATCTGCCAGGGTTGTGCCTTCCGACTCAGGTCACGACACAGATCGCAAGGCTTCAGCAGCAAATCAACAACAAGTTGGGCCAGGTGGGCACAGTGGTGACCATGCCTACGTTGGATGCCGCTGGACGGAAATAGTCTTGATCACACTGAACGATACGACCAGAATCCCAAGATTTACTAAAAGCCCGAGTCCTAAAACCTAGACCAAAAACCCTGCTCGCCCGGATTGTCCGAGCGTGAGCGCCGAAACCTTCTCGAGGTTTCTCTGCATCTTTTGGCTGGATGGATGGCAAAAGGGGTCCTTGCACAAATTCTCCTCAGCCCATATAGGTCCCTCTGTCATAGAAGCCTCAGCTAACTGAACCTTCAACCCTTTCAGTTTTGAGGGGTCAACCTGCTCTGAGGACGGTGGCTCAAGGCGCATCGAGATCCCAATGGACTTGGATAACATCACCATGCAGAAAGAGCAGGGCAAAGGGGGTTCTTCGGATGCAATCGGCTCTCTACAACAGGGAGAGTTGAGGGCAGAGGGTTTAAGGCTTGGGATATTGGATATAAGCACTACGAGCTTATAGTTACCGTCAGAATACATCAATGACGAATGATATGCACAGTCCTTCCTACCAGTATAGCACTAGACGGTAGCTACAGAGGCAATGTCGTAAGACTACTGAAATACATGCAATGGCGCGAGTAGCCAAGATAGCACACGATAACTTCAGACAGGATAAAGAGAGCCGCAGCAGCGGCAACGAAACAAGCAACAGCAATGTGAGTACCGCAAGGGAACAACAGTGAATATTCAGGGTATGTTTGTGCGTTGCCAACAGTGGCAACACTGGCAGTAGCACCAGCAGAAACTCCTGCAACCAGAAATTAAATGGTAGATAGCCGCATCAGTTCAACCAACATCTGCAAAATAACGAGCATAGCTACATATGCCAAGTGCTGCAGGCAGGTGCCACAAGCAACATCACACCCTAAACCCTAGACTCTAAACTCTAAACCCTAAACCACGCCACAAACCCCATTTGACGGTAAACCGGACTGCCAGAGTCTAGGACAGATGCACTCAATCCAGTGCCGTGTTTATGGATGCAGGACAGACTAACCCCACCACCACAAAAATTCAACCCAAAATCCCTAAACCCTAAAAACC
>CAJNJA010018734.1:0-10186 GCA_905231915.1 Symbiodinium necroappetens | reverse complement strand
AGGTGTTCAGGGTTTAGGGGTTTAGCTGTTTAGGGTTTAGGGGTGTAGGTGTTTAGGGTTTAGGGGTTTAGCTGTGTAGGGTTTAGGGGTGTAGGTGTTTAGGGTTGAGGGTTTAGGGGTTTAGGTGTTCAGGGTTTAGGGGCTTAGGGTTTAGGCGTTTAGGGTTGAGGTGTTTAGGGTTTAGGGTGTTCAGAAGGATAGGATTGCCCAGAGACTCCAAACCCCATAAATTTAGGAATATACCTTAAATCATAGTAGGCTTCCTATTAGAGTTTAAGGTATATTCCTTAATTAAGGGGTATTGGAGTCTCTGGGTATTTCCCCAAGAGACCCTCGTGAAACCCTAGATTAAGAACGAAGCAGCCCGAGAAGGAACTGGGCATGGAGGAGCGCATGGGAAAGCTGCGGATGCTCCAAGAGAACAGCACGGGCCCGCTCGGGCGCAGCTTTGGCTAACTCCTGCTTTGGGAGTGGAGGCTTTGGAGTCGATTTTGGGTTTTAGGTTTTCGGGTCTTGGAAAGGAAAATGTCAGGGCTTTGGTGGAACTAATTTCTTGAAGGGGTTGGGGTTTTGTGGGGTTTGTGGGTGGTTCGGGAATTGTGCGCTTGGGGTGCGGGTGTTGAGGCGTGTAGGCTTGGGAGTTCGGTTCTCTCCTGCATGGTTCCAAGGCACAGCTGCAGATGTGCCTGCGGCATCGAGGCCACAGTCTGCACAATGTCCGTGTGTGCTGCAACTGATGCCATGATTGTGTCAGCTGGCACCTCAGCGCTCCGTTTCAAGGAGAGATAGCGGAAGACATAAGAATAAGTGCATACCACAACGCCTGGATCAATGCTTCTTTACTCCCTAAATGCACAATCAGGCTGGCACGTTCGGATCTTCCAGTGCGGCAGCTGCCGCAGCGGCTGGATCCACTGTGCTTGGAGTGACCACTCCGCTGCCTGCTGTTGTACCTGGGTTGTGAAGCAGAAGGGTGTCTATCGGGAAACCCGATGCCCACCGATGTATTCAACACCCCTAAACCCTACACCCTGAAACCAGCACCCCCTAAACCCTAAACCCTACACCCTACAACCTAAAAACCCAGCACTGCGGAGCCCAGGTGCCCGATGTCTTGATGGGTGCAGGTGGTGCTTGAGGCTGGCGAGGTCGGCTCGGTGCCTCGGGTCCCACCAGGGCCAAGGTACCACTGCCAGCCTTTGCAGCGGCACGTGCAGGTGCACCACGAGACTGGTCCTTATAAGGGCTGCGTAGCCTAGCCCAAAAAAAGGTTTACCTTTTCAATTATGGTAGGATAATATAAGCCCCAAAAAGGTTAAAGGTTACCTACTCAGCTACTAAGGGTCGTTATCGGCAAGGTCCAGTCGGAGCAACCTTCCGTTGCATTCCTTCTCACTGAGGATCTTGATAGCCGTGATAGCTGTATCTGGGTCCGCGAAGTCGCAGAAGCCATAGCCTTTCGGTTGCAAGGTTTCTTTGTCAAAGACCATGCGAAAGGACTCGACCTTTCCACCTTGGGACAAGTGCCCACGAACATCATCTTCTGTAGCATCCTGAGAGTAAGCTTCATAAAGGTTTCCGCGATAAAGAAGCCGTATTCTTACTATAGATCTCATTTATGATAACTTAAGCTAACTTCAACAACAAGTTCGTTTACTATAGATCCCGATTTATGCCCAGCATCATATGGAATGTTTCCCACGAAGACGGTGGAGGTTTTCCCAGGCTCTCCTCCTTTGGACACCCCTCGCGCAGGCATCCCACGCGCCAGCTCGTTGTCTGCAAGATCCAGTCGAAGTAATCCTTAGGGTTGAAAAGGGGTCTTTGTGGGGTTTGGGGGGGTTTTAGGGTTTAGGGTTCAGGGTTTAGGGGTTGAGGGGGTTAGGGTTGGGGGTTTAGGGGTTTAGGGGTTAGGGGTGTAGGGTTTAGGGTGTTTAGGGTGTTTGTTTTGGGGTAGCAATCATTACTAGGGGAACGAAAGGTTAGCCAGTGGGATTATGTCGGGATTGGCCGTACCCCAACAAGGATAAAGGCTACCTGCTCTACGACTAAGAATCTACCATGGCATTCTCTTTCGCTGAGGACTTTGATGGCAGCGGCAGCTGTCTCAGGATCTGCGAAATCGCAGAATCCGTAGCCCTTTGGCTGCATCGTTTCCTTGTCGAACACCATGCGGAAGGACTCCACTTTGCCACCTTGGTTTAAATGGGCACGCACATCATCTTCGGTGGCATCGTACGGAATGTTTCCGACGAACACCGTGGCCGTCTTCCTGGGTCCGGGAACCAGCGCCATCGCAATTCGTGCTGGCACTCCTGAATCCTTCCTACCTTGTCCGAGACGTGCTAAGCTGAAAGTAGTAGCTGAGCACTACGACGATGCTTTTGCTGCCTGGGGTTTACACTGTCATGGTTGAGGCACAATGAGACTGCGGTTTTGGTGGTTCAGATCCCCATCCCCCCCCATCATCGCAAGATACCTCAGGATGTGTCGCAAAGCTGCAAGCCCCACACAAATCCGAACACTGCAGCGATGTTTTGCTCAGGCTGGCGATATCGGTCCAGGCGCTCGGGTAATATTAAAGCCGGCCAAGTCCAATCGGAGAGCTCTTCCTTTGCATTCCTTCTCGCTGAGGATCTTGATGGCAGTGGCAGCTGTCTCAGGATCTGCGAAATCGCAGAATCCGTAGCCCTTTGGCTTCATCGTTTCCTTGTCGAACACCATGCGGAAGGACTCGACTTTTCCACCTTGGGACAAATGCCCACGAACATCATCTTCTGTAGCATCCTGAGCTCTTGTGAGGGAACTTCAAACGAGTCACCATGATAAAGAAGCCGTATTATGATAACTTAGATTAACTTCCTAAACAAGTTCTTTACTATAGCTCCCTATTATTATAATACTTCAACGAACTAACTTCCTTAACAAGAGCCCAGCATCATATGGGATGTTTCCCACAAAGACGGTGGACTTCTTCCCAGGCTCTCCACCTTTTGACACCCCTTTTCCAGGCATTCCTCCAAAACTGTCTGCAAGACGAAGCCGCAGTAACCTGCCATGGAACTCTCCATCCCCGAGGACTTTGATGGCAGCGGCAGCTGTCTCAGGATCTGCGAAATCGCAGAATCCGTAGCCCTTTGGCTGCATCGTTTCCTTGTCGAACACCATGCGAAAGGACTCGACTTTTCCACCTTGAGACAAATGCCCACGAACATCATCTTCTGTAGCATCCTGAGCTCTTGTGAGGGAACTTCATACAAGTCACCATGATAAAGAAGCCGTATTATGATAACTTAGATTAACTTCCTTAACAAGTTCTTTACTATAGATCCCTATTGTTATAATTTCCTTAACAAGAGCCCAGCATCATGTGGGATGTTTCCCACAAAGACGGTGGACTTCTTCCCAGGCTCTCCACCTTTTGACACCCCTTTTCCAGGCATTCCTCCAAAACTGTCTGCAAGACGAAGCCGCAGTAACCTGCCATGGAACTCTCCATCCCCGAGGACTTTGATGGCAGCGGCAGCTGTCTCAGGATCGGCGAAATCGCAGAATCCGTAGCCCTTTGGCTGCATCGTTTCCTCGTCGAACACCATGCGGAAGGACTCCACTTTGCCGCCCTGGTTTAAATGAGCACGCACATCATCTTCGGTGGCATCGTACGGAATGTTTCCGACGAGCACTGCAGCCGTCTTTCTTGGTCCAGGAACTAGCGCTGTCGCCATTCGTGCTGGAGACTCTGAAGAGTCTTCGGCTTTTGAAACTGGCTAGACCGAAGTTGATCCTTGACCCTAAGGGTCCAAGAAGTCCTTATCTATGGCTTTTGGTACCCAAAGTCCCATAATAGGGAGCACTTGGACCCTTAGGTTGATGTTTCAGTAGGAAGTTGTGCGCGCCAAGCTTTTCTCCGGGATCTACGATCTCGCACTTTGAGGCCGAAGAGCAGAAGTTGAACTTGAGGTGTAGGGGCCTTAATAATGGGTTTAGGGTCTAGGGTTTAATTAGGGTTTAGGGTTTAGGGGTTTAGGGTATAGGGCTTTAGGGTTTAGGGGCGTAGGGTTTAGGGGTTCGGGGTGTAGGGGCTTAGGGGTTTACGCTCTCACAACTCGGACATGCCAGGCGAGGTCAATGGTACGAGGTCGGCGTGAGACAGGAACAAGGACCCCCAATCGCTCCGAACCAACTCCGAAAACCGAGAATCTAAGACCCTTACCGTAAAAGCGCCTTAGGGGTTTAGGGTTTACGGTTCGGGGCTTTTTCCCGCCCACTTAGCAAGGACGAGCCCACATTGCAGGGTTAGGTTCAGAACAGAAGGCATTACAACGGTGTTGATCGCCCAGAACAGTCAGTTCGGGGTTTGGGGTTAGGGTTTAGGGTACTCAGCTCAGGGTTTAGGGGTTTAGGGTATCGGGATGATTATTTTGAGATTGTATTACCCCAAAAACAAGCCAAAGGGATTATGATGGATTACATATATTTACGTACAGAGAGAGAGAGAGAGAGAGAGAGACTATGGTACCCGAAACAAGGCTGGCTGTTCTACGCTGTTCTACTGCGAAGCTTAGATCCTTGAAATCAGGCTTGCAGCCTCGCAGGAGAACCCACTGGTGTATAGGGTCTACCGATGTAGCTGAATCCCCCGGACATAGGCTTCTAAAGATCTGTATTAATAGGAATCCAAGCCAGGAACATACATATAGGGTCTCTATGTATGGGCCTTGGGATCCTCTTCAAAGGCCCTAAAGCAGGCCTGCACCAAGTTCACCACGCGACTTCCGGCGAGCCATCTGCCAGCAGTGCGACACCAAATGTCGAGAACCTGGGTTTGCAGGAAAGTGGTTTAGTTTGGGTTGATATAGGGTTCGAATTGGGTTTAGGATTTAAGCCTCCTGGTCTTACAATGCTTCCAGCACTCACACTCGGACATGCCTGGGCGAGGTTCCTGGTACGACGAACGCACATAGGCCGAAGCAACATTAACTCCTACTAGCAGTCAAGCCCTTTAGGCAGACTATCCCACACTCACAGCAGTGCCTACACACCAGTCTCGGCTGATTTCAAAGCAGCCTCTATACACGATCAACTTCATGCGGCGGCATCCTACTCTCCCTTAGGGTCCTTAAGAATGGGTTTAGGGTCTAGGGTTTAATTAGGGTTTAGGGGTTTAGGGTTTAGGGCTTAGGCTTCATGGCTTAGGACTTTTGGGGGTCGGGTTTTGGGCTGAGAGAGTGAATTCCGAGTCTCGAGCTCATGCTTGGCGAAACCCTACACCCTCTAAAAAAAGGCTCAGGGTTAGAGTTCAACTGGGTTCTTGTGGAAGGATTTTCTTTCAGTTACCATATATGGGGATCTATAGTAAATAATGTAGTTAATGTAGTTTTTTGTGGTAGCTTAAATTAAATCCGCTAACAAGAACCTAGTCAAAGGGCGAGGATGGGGGATGTAGGGTTTCGGGCTTTTCACAAACCGTCAATGCTCCTTTTCAGTATGTATAAGAAGACCATCTCAATCCTTTCTAGGGTTACTTTGGACTTTTCTAAGAGCTTGACCAAAGTAGTACTAGCTGTCACTAGCCCACACACCCAAAGGCCTACATCCTGAACCCTAAAATTCAAAACTCCTAAGTCCTGAACCCTTAAATTCAGAACCCCTAAAACCCTAAAGCCCCCCCAACTTTGCAGCCCTGGTCATCTAAGGCCGCCGCCGTCGCGACGAACTTGTCCAAGTTGTGTTCAAACCGCTCCTGAGCTCGGTTCGAAAGACTGGGTCCATGTCGTGGGGGTTTCGGTCCTGGTGCTGGTGCTGGTACTTACTGCTGTTGCTTCTGCTGTTGTTGCTCTTCTTGTCGGCATCGTCGTTGCTGGTGGTGGTGGTAGGGAGAGGGATTCCCGAATAAACCGCATATCAAGGGACCCCACCCAGGCGATTCTGACTTGATTCCTGCATGCTGCTGCGAGCCCAACCCCAAGTTCAGAAGCTCCGGACAGAGTGCATAGCTTCTAGTAGCTTGCAAGTGGGGATATAAAACACATGGGTTTGGGGCATCCTAACTACCCTAAATCCTAAACCCTAAATCCTAAATCCTTAACCCTAAACCCTAAACCCTAGGTCCTAAACCCTAAATCCTAAACCCATAAACCCTAAACCCTCCTTATAAATCTACTTACTGGCTTCCCCCCCCCCCCCGAACCTCCGAAGATGCCACAAAGGTACCCACAGACTCCAATATCCCTTAATTAGAAAATTTACCTTATAAGTTATAATGGGAACCCCAATAAGATTTAAGGTACATTCCTTAATTAAGCGATATCGGAGTCTCTGGGTAGGTGCCTTTTACTGGCCGCCCTCGAGGGTTTTTTTGCGCTTCCGGAAACCCCGGAAAACGCCGCTAAAGGCAGGACTTTCGGGTTTAGGGGGTTAGGGGGCTTTGGGGTTTCAGCACTCACACTCGGACAAGCCTGGTTTTGGGGGTTTGGGGTTTTGGGCTTAGGGGGTTTAGGGGGCTTTTGGGGTTTAGGGTTATGGGGGTTTAGGTGTATTCAAGGCGTCAGTTTGGAGAGGCCCGGAATTGCAGATATAAACGTGTGCATGCGTGCAAGCAAGGACTCTAATGTGCTGCACAAGGCCATGGACGTCATCATGATTGGGCCATGCTCAACCGCAGAATGGATCGGCTAAACCGAGCGACAACAGTTCAGCATAAAACCCGGACAGACACACCCGAAACTCGAGTTTCGGACACGGAACAAGCAACAACAAAATGCAAGCAACATCGACAGAAACGCCCGCAGGAAAAAAAAGGCATCAGCACCTCGACGAACATGCGCATTGCAGAGCAAAGCGAAGGAGGCAAAGCGAACAAGCATCAGAAAGGGGGCCGAGCGGCAGCTCAGCCACCTTGGCACAAACAACAAATCCCCAAATGCCCACGACGCTTCAGGAGAAAGCTCGCGAATCTCCAAAGCGAAACTCCACATATCGAAGCGAAGCGCAACTCCTTTTCAACCCTCTCCCGGCCCATTATTGAAGAAGATAGGAACCCTAAACCCTAAATCCCCTAAGCCTTCCATTCGAGCGACCACAGTCGGAGGTCGCCGTGCCACAAGGGCTTCCAAGGAGTCTTTGGTGGAAGGGCGATTAGCCTGGAACGCCTGGGCTGGCTTGCATTGTGGGGTCCTTACTTAGGGATTAGTATCAGGGTTTAGGGTCATTGTGGGGGCCTTACTTAGGGATTAGTATTAGGGTTTAGGGTCCTTAACGGTTTAGGGCTTAGGGTTGGGATTGCAGATCAGGTAGTGCTTCCCGAGGTGGGCTCGAAAACCACGAGCTTTTCACGAAGCCTCATGCACCCCGGCCGAAAAACAGCCAAAAATCCGTGAGCAATAAATACAGCTTGACCGAGACGTGTGCGGCCGCGTCCCCAACACGAGCAAGGACGAGAAACGCCTATGTTGTACTTCGGTGGCACGAAAAGGGCCTGAACAAATAAACTAGGCTGTTCGTACGTAAGAGCTGTTTTTTTGGGGCTACAAGGGGAGCGCTCATTCTTCAAGCCCCTGTCGTTGCCACACTGCCCTGCTTTGAGGCCCAGGACCCAAACAACCTGGGCGGGTATCAGGGGACTTAGTAAGCACGGTGTATACGACTTGTGCGCACAAGTACCGCAATATGGGGGGTTTAGGGTTTAGGGGTTTAGGGTTTAGGGGGCCGCAATATCGGGGGGAGGGGGGAGGCAAGCGAAGCGTAACCTTACGTAAGACGTGTAACTTACTCGATAGGTCCACCGATCCTGCAAGTCCTTTGCCCCGAGCCGACAACTACACGAAAATCCCCTAGCCCTAGACCGAAATCCACAACCCGAGGGCCCAAAATGAAGCTTAACCTCTGGCAGGACAGCCCTCTGAGGCAAGGTACAAAACTTACTGGGCAAAAGAGGAAGATGGGTTTCGCCACATATGATCGCAGATGCTTATAGAGCGGCCATCAATTTCCAAACCCTATACCTTACATCACCCTCATGCGAAGCAAAAGGTCAGATGCTTCTGTGCATCTGCACTTCCCGGATCCCCGAAGGAACTGCAAAGTCAAGTCGCCTTCCACTTGTTATGAACTCCGACCTTGGCAATGCCGTTTATTGCCTTGAAGGAAACTACAGGTGGGGAGTTTAGGGTATATAGGGATTCTATTATGAGGCTTCTACAAGGTATATAGACCTTCTATACGGCTCCTGTAATACGTAACAACCCACCTGACGATGTCCTAGACTACTTAGGGTCTCAGACAGGGTCTGAATCATGAACCTGGGTGTTGGGCAGTGTATGCCATGATTCCACCAGGAAGTGCAGAGGCACAATGGTACTATCGAAAAACACCCACAAGACCCCATATCAGAAACTTCTGAGAGCCCTATGAATAAGTCCCGAAAAAGGCACTATACCCTCCTGTGAAAACAAGGCCAGGTAGAGTAGAAAAGGTACATACACATATATATATATATGCACACACACAATGAACATAGGCTGGTCGATATTTGCATGAACAGGCCAAGCAAGCACATATGCAGACAAGTTGCATGATTGTACACACTGCATCTCTTGTTAGCACTAACTTAGTACGAGTACTGTTTTGTTCCTACTAGTGCTGCGAGTATTTGTATGGTCATGGCTATGATTATGAGGATGGGCTTGAGTACTTACAAGAGTATGAGCATAACTGTGGCTCTGATTCTGACTACGACCAAATATGATGGGGCCTAAACCCCTGAGCCCTAAACCCCGAAATCCCCAGACCCCTAAACCAGAAACACTAAACTGAAGTTCCCACAGAAACGCCCACCTAACTTCCGGATCTTCGTGCGGAGTGGGGTCTGTGGTCTTTGGGCTTCTGGCTTGGAGGTTTTGGTCTTTCGGTGGCTGGGTGTCAGGTCTAAGGAGTGCCAGGGTTTCATGATTTTCTGTTACAAAAACTTCCGAAAATATGGGACCCTAATTACTATAGTACCCTAAATAGTAGGACCGTATTATAAGGATCCCAAAATAAGGTACCCTAATTTGCGGAAAGTCCCATACAGTGATGAACGAGTTTGGCTTGAATGGCTCAAGGCCTCAGGCTTGCCGAGCGTCTTTCAGCTGCTGACACACAGAGGCCAGTCTTTCTTTCACCTCCTCCTCGGCACATGGCTGAGAAGGTGAATGCGAGAAGCCCCATTCGGAACCATGGGCCCCTCTTGATCCTTTAAGTGGGGTTTGCAGGGGCTTTAGAACGATCTATATAGGGACGATACCGGGAATATTCTGATACAAGTTGCTAAGAGCCCTCAGCCCTCCATCAGATCTTGCTCTTTCTTCCTGGAAACTCTCAAGCGTCCTCTCTCTCTCCCGATTCTTCCACGCACTAGCTCGATTTTCTCTCTCGCTCTCCATCGCTCGGGATCTCTTCTCCTCCTTTATGCTTGACTGGCACCATGTGATGCAGTCACTCAACTACTATAGGGGCCTCAGTAATTAGAAAAGGGTTTGGAGGTATATATTGTACTCTACTTATAAGAAGGAGCCCCAAAAAAACCTGTTCCAATCATTTAATTTAAGGCCCCTACAGTAGCTTCACTGGCCAAATCTCCGCATGAGGTTCGTTCGAGTTATAAGGAACCTCCTTCGGGCGTCATCCTTCGCAGCAAGATCTAAAGGAAACTACAGGTGGGGAGTTTAGGGTATATAGAGCTTCTATAAGGCTTCTTTAAGGTATAGAGACCTTCTAGAAGGGTCCTATAACGACAACTACCCACCTGTCCTAGAAAGATCCGTGGATGGTTGACAAAAGCAAGTCCGGATGAGTAGGCTCTCTCTGACCAGGAGCGCAACTTAAGATACACCCTAAACCCCTAAACCCCCAAACCTCTAAACCCCTGAACCCCTAAACCCAAAACCCTATAAACCCAAAAACCCTAAACGATGGACCAATGGAAGAGGTGAAGTTTGGAGGACCTTCGGGTTTCTTCAGCTTGGGCCTTCGGCTTGGGGTTCTTGCGGTTCGAGGCTTTCCGGGTTCAGGGGTTTAGGGTTCAAGGTTTAGGGGTGTAGGGTTTAGGGTTTCGGGTTCAGGGTTTAGGGTTTCGGGATTGGGGTTCAGATGCTTTGGCTTGGGGATCGTAGCAGGGGGCTGGAGTGTGGGTTTAGAGTCTAGGGCT
>CAJNJA010018733.1:396-10479 GCA_905231915.1 Symbiodinium necroappetens | reverse complement strand
GGCCCCTATCTCGCCAAGGGACCCCCGTGTGCATAGGCACCTATCCGATTCCGGGAGACCCCTATCCATAGGGGTCTATGGCCTACTGGATAGGCACAGGGGGGTTGGGGCCTATGCCTTTTCATATAGACCCCTATCAGACAGGGGTCTATCCCTTTTCGAACAGGCGGCTACTTTCCTAACTCATACTCGAAGATTGGGAGGTTTGGGGTCCAAACCCCGAGCCGAAGACTAGAAAGGGTTCAGTGGGTCAGGTGTCAGGTTTATCAGAGCTCCCCTTCCTTTGCCTAATGACGGTTTAGGGATTGGAGCTTGTAGGGTTTAGAGTTTGTTCAGGGGTTGGTGCTTATATACTCGTGTGTTTTCCGCTCGCATGGCTGTGACGATGCCAACCTCGCGTTGTAATTCTACATGCTCAGGATTGGGGGTTTGGAAACGCACTGTCGCGCAGAAAAAGTGGAGATGCGAAAAGTTACAACAGATGCTGTACTACGGGGATGGCCATGCACTGGAGAGTTGCCAGAAACTAGAGCTTTTGAAGATATGGGTAGCTCTCTAAATTAGGGTCCCTTTTTTTACGTCCCCAACATGGTACGTGGCACCCTTGCAAAAGGGACCCTCGAAGGGACCCTAATTTAGACAACTACCCATATACACCCCAATGCCGGACCCAGCCCCCCATAGTTTGTGGGGTACCCCTACTTTTATGAAGCCCCAATTAGATGGACCAGGAGCTGAGATCTAATCTCTTGAAGCACTCTCCCACAACCCTGAAAGAGACATGTAAACTAATGTTCGTAATTAGAATAGGGTTTTGGGGTACATTGTTCTAAAATTACAATAAGGAACTCCCCAAATAATGCAGGTAATGACTAAGGCCTCTATCCGGAAGTTCGTGGCGTTCATAGGAGACTACTATTCCTAATCCTTCCGGCCTCTCGGTATGTTAGACACGCTCTCAACTCTAAACGCTCAACCCGACGGCACCTCAGCTGTAGCGCCCGCTCGCCTTTCACTAGAAGGGGGGAAGCTTCGGGCTTCGGGCCTGGGGTTTAAAGACTGGGGGTCTAAGATTTTATACGTGTGTATCTACCATATTCATAAGAAGAGCACTCACAATTCATCATAATAACAACGTCATAGTAATGATGTGTGCTCTGTCAGGGCTTCAGGTGCAGCGCCTGGGGCTTAAGGTTTGGTGTTTGGGGCTTTGAGGTTGAGGTAGGTCGACCATACGGATTCAGATTTTGAGTGTTGTGGACAGGAGGTTCTTTTAAAAGCGGTTTAGGGTTTAGGGCTTAGGGCTGGACTGGTCCTGTAGTCCCATCAACTGGCTTAGGGTTTAGGGCATTAGTGACAAATGTCTTGTCATGCTTCCTACATTGCACTGGAGTTTATCCCCAAAGCCGGTCCCGATGACTTGGTGATAACCTTCTCGGACGAAACCCTGATCTAATCATTCAGACCCCTGTTTGAAGGCTTCATGGCTTCGGATGTCGGATTCTTGCCAGGTCTCGCTGCGCGGTAGATAGACTCTTCAAGTCTTGCCTCTATCGCCTTGTAAGAACCCTTCCAGCTACCCTTCCTTGAGACCTAACTAGGGTTTAGGTTTTTGGCCTCCTACTTCGCAAGGACGGGTTCAAGGTTTCAATACCAACCTTCCCTGAACCCGTAATAGGGTTTAGGGCTCAGGGTTAAATTCGCTTTTAGGGCTTAGGGGTTTAAGCTTTTGAACCCCAAATCCTCAAAGGAAGCCCTTGAGCGGAACCCCTTTAAGGACACCTTAAAAAGGAACACCGGGTAGAAACCCTTAGGGGAACCCCTCAAAGGAACCCACATAAAGGAACCCCTTAACAGGAACCCTACACAAGGTTTAGGGTTTAGGATTTCAATACTCAAATCCTGAAAAAGAAACCTTAAACCCTTAACCGTTAAACCTGAAACCCTAAACCCTAAATCCTAAACTTTAAGCAACCCTAAACCCTACTTTAACCTACCCTAAACCCCAAACTTTAAGCAACCCTAAGCCCTAGAGCGTAAACGGCGTAAAACCCTCAAAACCCCAGAATCCCTATAATCCCTATAAACCCTATAAACCCTATAAACCCTATAAGCCCTATAAGCCCTATAAACCCTATAAACCCTATAAACCCTATAAGCCCTATAAGCCCTATAAGCCCTAAACCCTTTCATCCCTATAAACCCTATGAAACCCTAAAAACCCCAAATCCCGCGGAGCCTTCAGAGTCGGCCGCTGGCACCGCGGGCTCCTGGTGGGCGTGGCTTTTTTGGGGACTTCGAGCTGCTCGGCCTTTTTAGGACTTATAGGGTTTCATAGGGTTTCATAGGGTTTATAGGGTTTCATAGGGTTTCATAGGGTTTCATAAAGTTTTATAGGGCTTTATAGGGTTTTATAGGGTTTTATGAAGTTTTATAGGGTTTTATAGGGTTGTATAAGGTTTTATAGGGTTTTATAAGGTTTTACAGGGTTTTATAGGGTTTTATAGGGTTTTATAGGGTTTATAGGGCTTATAGGGCTTATAGGAAAAAAAGGTTTATAGGGCTTATAGGGTTTATAGGGTTTAGGGTTTAGGGCTTAGGGTTTATAGGGTTTAGGGCTTAGGGCTTAGGATTTAGGGTTTAGCGCTTAGGATATAAGGTTTAGGGTTTTGGGACTTCGTTCCCTCCTACTTAGAAAGGACGAGCCCGCATTGGGGTATGCTCGGAAACTTCGGCACTTGCACAGCAAATAACGGCTTAGTCAGTACAGTACCGTCTTGGCATGGACCCAGCGTTTATCTACCAATTGCTTCAGGCAGCGACACTTCTACGAAGGGGCAGCCTCACCTCATCACATCGAGTCAACAGCTTTCACCGGAAGTTTATCAAGCATAGATCATCATTGGTATCCTCTTCCAACCGACAACCAAGTCAGAAGCAGATGGATGCAAGGCAGCAAGGCATCTGACGTGGACAAGTCGGTCACTTCCAGTCCAGCTTCGTCAGAATACCTCCCCCCCGAATACAGAATTAAGAGTACAGGCCAACTGAATTGCAAAAGGGCAGACTCGTAGCCTGCTAGCAAAAAATGCTTGCAAGTATACACCCATGTGCATGCATCGAATGGTGTCATGTCAAAGGATCCACAAGACACGGGGTCGCGAAATTTGAAGGGTCACGGTTTAGGGTTTGACGGGGTTCAAGGGTAAGGTTTTCGGGTTTCGGGAATAAGGTTTGGGGGCTTGAGGGCTTAAGCGGAAGGGCTGTAGGATTCCTGATTCCTGTAGTAAAAGGCCGAAACCCGAAACCCTTAACCTGAGAGCTCGCAACTTTGAGGTGTTTTGTACGGCTTATAAACCTTAGAGGTTACGGGGTATATGTCGGCTCCGGGGTGTGAGGTTCAGGGTTTCATGGCCTTAAACTGTCAGGCCTTACAGTAAGCTTTAGGCGTAGTTTCTTTCACGAGCTTTGGCAAGTGAATGCTGTCCGGAAGGTCAGGCCAAAAGGCTTGGGGCTTTAGGGCTTGGGGTTGAGGGCTTTGGGTGTGGGCGCTCTCACAACTCGGACAATCCAGGCGATGCATATGGGCTTAGAGTTGAGGGTTCAGAGCCAGAAACGCCCTCGCTGAACATAAGGTCGAACTTTTGCGGGTTTTAGGGGCTGGAAAAGGACATGACACGAAAAAACCAAGATCTGGGTGCCTCTGCTAACTAAGCGCGAAAAGATGTCGGATCGTGCTTTGTCACTTGCTCCGGACTTTCGAAGCTAGCTGTCCTATGTCAGTAGTTCCCCCCATAGTTTCCCAGCGCACATGGTCTGACACGTCCATGTCGTTCTTCTGAAGCAGTGCTCAGCCAGCCTCCACAAACCCTCACCAACACCCCATAAACCCCAAACCCAAACCCTAAAACCCCCGTACAAATCCCACCTGCTTGTCGCTTTCGGTAGCCCGGCCCGCCTGCGGCTTCGACAGAAACTCCTCGAAGTCCGAGTCGTAGTTGTAGGCCTGTTTTGGGGCGTTGGGGGTTTAGGTTTGGGGTTCGGGAAGTTTTTCGGGATCCACCCCTAAATCCTGAATTCAGGACCCTTCAAGCCTGACCTCTGGACTACATGTCGCCAACCTCGACTACCCACATAGAACCCTAGCAGCACCCTTATAGAAACCCCATAGAATCGTCATTAAACCTGAAGCCCTAAACCCTCTAAGGAACCTTAAAAATAAGCTTTCTCTCGCCGCCCGAAGCCTCGAGCCGAAAACGCTGCCGATCCGAAATCCAATCCCAGCCAGGGAAGTCAATGCTAGTCCTTTTAGGGGTTTAGGGGCCTAGGGTTCAAGAGGTTAGGTTTTAAGCTAGTCCCATCGACGGAGCTACTGCCAGTCCCATAATGGCAGCAAGCACACCACTCGACTGTCAATTCACCGGCATGAAGACTATTAATAGTAATGGCAAATGACCATGACAATCACACTTAATCACACCATCAAGAAGCCGTGGTCATTGTAGTTGTTGCCACCCATTGGCCAACCGAAGGCCTATGAAAAGACAGACCTCGCCGGAATATGTACCAACCCTTAACCCCTAGCCCTAAAGAATCCCAAGAACTGTGAGCACTAGCAGGTATCCGCAATCCTGTCAGGAAATTTCCCTTGCAAAAGCAAACCCTCAAGGCAGTGCTAAACGCTTCAAGCCCGCGCCCAAGCACCTTAAAGCCTGCTCCTTGAACGCAGAAATCCTTGAAGCCTCAAACGTCAACAGCCCTAAACTTTGAACTCTACCTTGACCTACCAAAACCCACTTTTTTGTAGGTTCTTATTTTACACCCTAATATGGGAATTATAAGGATTTCACGGATCTTACAAAAAAGTAATTTTTGGTGGGTTAAGGTATATAGATAGACAATAAATTCCTCAGCCCGCATCCCCCAAACCCTAAGCCTGAACAAACTAAACCAGATATTCCGGCACCGTGGGGCCAGCCCTTCTCTTAAGAATTACACGCGGCGGCCCCTGGTCCAGGAGTAATGATATCGGAGGGCTGAGTAGGGTTGAGGATTTGTAGACCCTCAGAAATTTTATAATCGGAACCATGTCCTCTCTCATGCAGGGAGTTTAACTTTAAAACAAAAACGAAACTTTACCAAAAAACTAAACTAGCGCCATTCCACAGGATGCCGATAAGCCCTGATCTAGTTCGTTCATCCAAACCCTAGCCGCGAGTGCCACAAGTCACAAACTCAATAAAGCCGAAGCCCCACACACGGTTTAGGGTTTAGGGTTTTGTGAACTCCTAAACAGGAATGCACAAAGCATGTTAGAGTCCCGGTTCTGCCTCGGAAAACGACTGCGAATTCCGGGCCATACTGCCCCCAGTAAACTCGGCTCTTGTTCAAGACGCAAACTAAGCTACCATCACGAGGGTACATAACATAGCAACAAATGTTACTCAACCCCAAGCTCAAGGACATGGCAGTTGTGCCGGCTGCGAAGCTTCCGGTGCTGCTGCTTCAGTCTTGCCGGCCTGCGACACAGGTGTTACTGACCCGAAAGCCTAAACCTGAAACCCTATAGACTCTAAAACTTCGAAAGCTTAAACCCTAAACCTGAAACCCTAAACTCCACGACGGTTTTGGGGGGGGACTTGCTGTGTTCATGGGATTTTTTTGCTGCGCAGGGATGGTTTGTTTTGGATTTTGCGTTTATGGGCTTTCTGTTTTACGCAGATCCGTCGTGCTCAGAATTTGTACGGCCAGAAATAGAATGCCATGTGTTGGAGGCCTCGGCGCACCCTCGAAAGGTCATCAAAACCACGCTCCTATGGAAATTTCAAGAAAACCTCAGTCTAGCACAACCCTAAATCCTACACCCCAAAGCCTACACTCAAAACGCCTCACGAGCCGAACCCTAAAACCCCTGGACCCTACAATCCTAAACAAAGCATCAACATGTTGATTAGGTTAAGGTTTAGGGCTTGGGGGCGTTTAGGGTTTAGATTTTGGGGGTGATTTCAGGTTTATGGCTTACGGTTTCCCGCTCGTTGCTTTCCGCTGCCGCAGGCTCCGCGTGCAACAAATTAAAAACCCCGGATGGACGCCATCCGCTGGGTGCCCTGATTCGTTTGGAAGCAGGTCACACCTCTACTCGGTCCAGCTGACCCCTCCGCAGTGGCCTGTTTCTGGTGAGGAGGAGTCTTCCATTCCGAAAATGAGCCCTGCCTTGGGAGGCTGGCAGCTTTCCGTATGGCCCAGCCCTCATGGTCAAGTGCGTGAACATCTCATCGAGGTCACGTCGCCGGTGACTCTGGATCACCGAGAGCACTCTGGGACACCGGGAACTCAAGTAGCTCGAAACCACTCCCACACGCCGACGCAGGAACTCCCGTGATGGACCACCCTGCTAGGTCGTACAGCTGCAGGGCGCCATCTCCGCTCGCAAGTCCAAGGTTCGAGGCTGTTATGTCACACAGCTGCAAACCCCGACGGCCCAGCCAGGTGATTGCCGCTGCGACATAAAAATGCCAGTACTCGGACTCCTGCGCCTCCAGTTCGCGCACCCACGGATCAGCCTCCCGCACCCTCTCTTGGACAAGGCAGTGAACGACATGCCTCGACGATGAGGCTGAGTGCGGGTCTTCCAGCTTTTCTACCAATGGGCCAGAGTGAAGAACTAACGCGCAGACCTTTCTCAGCTTCGCACTCAAGAGCTCTCCCTCCCCGTGGTCAAAACCCACAGTCGTCAGTTTGATGACGTACTTTCCCTCGGGCCAGGAGAAAGTCACTCGGGAGTTCCCTTTGCCGATGCGTGGCATGGGCACCTCGTGCGGAAGCCCTTTGTTAGCGAGCGGGCACCTGCAAACTGTCATTTCCCTGCCAAACCAGTGGTGAATCAGGGGCAAAAGGTTTCGGAGCTCACACTCGGACAAGCCGGAACCCAAGGAGCCCGCAAGACAGCTTTCTTTTGAAGATGGGCGCAATAGGGCTACAACACTTTCAGGGCCCTCAGCAGAGTTCTGAAGCCTGTGAATTCATGACATGACTGTGTTCCCACCAAAGCCCAAAACTAGGAGTTTCAGAAAACAAGGGCTCCAGTTCCCCCCATGGTTCCGCAGCGCACATGGTCTGACACGACCATGTAATTCTTCTGAAGCAGTGCTCAGCCAGCCTCCACAAACCCTCACCAACACCCCATAAACCCCAAACCCAAACCCAAAAACCCCGGACAAAACCCACCTGCTTGTCGCTTTCGGTAGCCCGGCCCGCCTGCGGCTTCGACAGAAACTCCTCGAAGTCCGAGTCGTAGTTGTAGGCCTGTTTTGGGGCGTTGGGGGGTTTAGGGTTTAGGGTTTGGGATGTTTTTCGGGATCAGGGGCCTCCCCATTGCTTCTCGCCAGCTCCTCTGCGCATGTATTTCCCAAGAGACGGCACGGTGCCGGAATATTTGGTTTAATTTGCTCAGGCTTAGGGTTTGGGGACGCGGGCTTCGGAGTTTAGGGTCTATCTATACCTTAACCCACCAAAACCTACCTTTTCTTGTAGGATCCGTAGGATGCATGTAATTCCCATATTAGGGTTTATAATAAGAACCTAGAAAAATTGGGTTTCGGTAAGTTAAGGTAGGGTTCAACGTTTAGGGCTTTTGACGTTTGAACCTTCAAAGATTTCTGCGTTCAAGGATCAGGCTTTAGGGTGCTTAGGGGTTCGGCCGTGGACTTGAGGGTTTGTTTTTGCAAGGCAAATTTCCTGACAGGATTGCGGAGACCTGCTAGTGTTTGCAGTTTCTGGGGTTTTTTTAGGGCTAGGGGTGAAGGGTTGGTGCATATTCCGGCGAGGTCTGTCTTTTGATAGGCCTTCGGTCTGTGATGGTTGGCAACGACTACAATGACCACCGCTTCTTGATGGTGTGGTTGTCGTGGTCCTTACCATTACTATTAATCGTCTTCATGCCGGTGAGTTGACCGTCGAGTGGTGTGCTTGCTGTCATTATAGGACTAGCAGTTAGGCACAAACCTAACCCCTTAAACTCGAAGCCCCTAAACCCCTGAGGTTCCCTGGCTGGGATTGGATTTCGGATCGGCAGCGCTTTCGGCTCGAGGCTTCGGACGGCAAGAGAAGGTTCCTGTTTAAGGTTCCTTAGAGAGTTTAGGGATTCAGGTTTAAGGAGTTTTCTATGGGGTTTCTTTTAGGGTGCAACTAGGGTTCTATGTGGGCAGTCGAGGTTGGCGACATGTAGTCCAGAGTTCAGAACTCTCATGCGGGGAGTTTAATTTTACAAAAAAACGAAAGCTTACCAAAAAGATTAAACTAGCATCATTCCACAGGATGCCGATAAGCCGTGATCTAGTTCGTTCATCCAAACCCCAGCCGCGAGTGCCACAAGTCACAAACTCAATAAAGCCGAAGCCCCACACACGCTTTAGGGTGTAGGGTTTTGTGAGCTCCTAAACAGGAACCCACTGCGACTTCCGTGCCGTACTGCCCCCAGTAAACTCGGCTCTTGTTCAAGACGTAATCTAAGCTGCCATCACAAGGGTACATAGCAACAAATGTTACGATTATATGGTTTCCAGTCATGAGGGCTGGAACTCAACCCCAAGCTCAAGGACATGGCAGTTGTGCCGGCTGCGAAGCTTCCGGTGCTGCTGCTTCAGTCTGGCCGGCCTGCGACACAGGTGCTACTGACCCGAAAGCTTAAACGTGAAACCTTATAGACCCTAAACCCCGAAAGCCTGAACCGTAAACCTGAAACCCGAAATTACACAACGGTTTGGGGGGGGACGTGCTGGGTTCACGGGATTTTGCGTTTTGGGTTTTCTGTTTTACACAGATCCGTCGTGTTCAGACTTTGAACGACCAGAATTATAGCACCACGTGTTGTAGACCTCGGCGCCCTCGAAAGGTCATCAAAACTACGCTCCTATGGAAATTTCAAGAGAGACCTCCGTCTAGCAAAACCCTAAATCCTACACACCAAAGTCTGCACTCAAAATCCCTCACAAGCCGAACCCTAAAACCCCTGGACCCTACAACCCTAAACAAAACATGAACATTTAGATTAGGTTCAGGTTTCGGGTTTGGGGGCGTTTAGGGTTTAGGTTTTGGGAGTGATTTCGGTTTGAAGCTTAAGGTTTCTCGCTCGTTGCTCTCCGCGGCCGTAGGCTCCGCGTGCAACTTATTACAAACCCCGGATGGACGCCATCCGCTTGGGTGCCCTGCGTCCTTTGGAAGCAGGTTAGCAGGTTACACCTCTACTCGGTCCAGCTGGCCCCTCCGCAGTGGAAAATGAGCCATGCCTGGGGAGGCTAGCAGCTTTCTGCATGGCCCAGCCCTCATGGCAAAGTCCGTGAACATCTCATCGAGGTGACTCTGGATCACCGAGAGCACTCTGGGACACCGAGAACTCAAGTAGCTCGAAACGACTCCCACACGCCCGCGCAGGAACTCCCGTGATGGACCACCCTGCTAGGTCGTACAGCTGCAGGGCGCCATCTCCGCTCGCAAGTCCAAGGTTCGAGGCCGTTATGTCACACACCTGCAAACCCCGACGGCCCAGCCAGGTGATTGCGGCTGCGACATAAAAATGCCAGTACTCGGACTCCTGCGCCTCCAGTTCGCGCACCCACGGATCACAGTGAACGACATGCCTTGACGATGAAGCTGAGTGCAGGTCTTCCAGCTTTACTACCAGTGGGCCAGAGTGAAGAACTAACGCGTAGACCTCTCTCAGCTTCGCACTTAAGAGCTCTTCCTCCCCGTGGTCAAAACCCACAGTCGTCAGTTTGATGACGTACTTTCCCTCGGGCCAGGGGGTCACTCGGGAGTTCCCTTTGCCTTTGCATTGCATGGCCACCTCGTGCGGAAGCACTTTGTTAGTCAGGGGGCACCTGCAAACTGTCATTTCCCTGCCAAATCAGCGGTGAATCACTCACACTCGGACCAGCCGGAACCCAAGGAGCCCGCAAGAGAACCTTTTGTTGCAGATGGGCGCCATAGGGCTACAACACTTTCACGGCCCTCAGCAGAGTTCTGAAGCCTGTGATTTCATGACATGACTGTGTTCCCACCAGAGCCCAAAAACTAGGAGTTTCA
>CAJNJA010018731.1:0-35552 GCA_905231915.1 Symbiodinium necroappetens | reverse complement strand
AGGCTCGTATCAGGTATGTTTGTTGGGGTTGAATAATGCTGCTAGCAGTATTACTGTTACTGCTCCTGCTTCAAAAATTTCTACTATTTCTGCTGCTGCTGCTGCTGCTGCTGCTGCTAGTACTAGTACTACTACTACTACTACCACCACCACCACCTCTACTACTCTACTACTCTCTACTCTACTCTACTCTACTCTACTCTACTCTACTCTACTCTACTCTACTCTACTCTACTCTACTCTACTCTACTCTACTCTACTCGACGACGACGACGACGACGACGACGCACTACTTTGACGACCACTACTACACTATGATTATGAGGATTACTACTAGCACTATTATGGCTACTGTTACTACTTTTACGTGTCGTGTCTACGATCCAGAAGCCGAGGTTTCCGAGGGCCACTCCTCGGCTGCAGAGTTCAAAGCCTCGCGCGGGGCCAAGACACCTTCGCAGCCATGTGGGACTTTCTGAGAATTAGGGTGCCTTATTTTGGGGTCCTTATAACAAGGATCCTACTATATATGGTACTATATTAGGGTCCCCTATTTTCGGAAACCCCCATAGTCTCCGATCAGCGTTGAACAGAATAGAATAGGATAGAGTAGTAGATACTACAATATATACTGCAGTATAAAGTGTACTACGACATAGAGAGAACATGATATAAGGGAGGGATTGAATGGGGTTGAGGGCTTTAGGGTTCAGATTTGGGCACGCACTTGCTCTTTGAGTCTTGAAGCACTTGGGCAACATATGGCCGGCTTCGCTAACCAAGGTTATCTGCCCTCCACGCCATTGGAGGTTCTGCCAAAACGGTCAAACGATGCGAACGAAGCCCTGTTTCTCAAAACAGGCAGCCACCAGTACGCCAAGCTGCTGGACGAGCTCGACGAACATTTGAGCGCCTTGTCTGGCTGTATAATAATTCCATTTGGGATATTTAGCTGGTGCTGTCACCAACCATGCAAGATCCTGCCAGACGCTTGCTTCTACGGACAAAAGTGTCTAGCTGAGTCACAGTCTTAGACATGCTCGATGCCAACTAGCTTCCTCTGCAATTTTTGTTGAAGCAAAGCGGCTCGAAGCTAGAGGGGCCCCGGCTTCACCAAGTGATAGAACCAAGACATGACTACTCAATCATGGAGCTGGAGAGCTAAAATGGCTCTCGGCCCCAAGCCTTCAAGACAGAAGCCGAAAGGAGTTGCTGAAATCCCAGGAACGGGAAACGTCGAGCCCAGCGAGGAGTCCCCCGATCGCGAGGCCTTGGCAGATTTTGGTGTGTAGGATTTCCAATCTATTTAATAATATATGCCTGCGCAAAAACGAAGGAGTTGAGATGGTGCAGCTGGTCCCACCATTGAATTATCACGTGTCGGACAGTCTTCAGTGCGAAATAGTGCAGCCGCATTGCAATGCTCTGGAAAGGGTAGAGGGGAAGAGGCGTCTCTGGCGAAATTTTGTGTCTGACGTGGGCTCGGGGTCACATGACCTGCTCTCCGGTTATTGCAGTTTGCGGTTCAGGAGATGCAGACCAAATAGGAGGCAAGTGCAAGCAAGGTCTTGGAAACTCTCACCCGGAACTCTCAACCACCTTCGCTAGAGTACCCGGCTTTGTGCCACTATAGTATACCTGTAGCCTTGGTCTTTGGGTACTTACAACCACTAAACCATCCGAAACCTCTGAACCCATCAACATGGATGGAGTCAGGGATGTGGGTCCAAGGACCCGAGGACATTAAGCCCAAACCTCCATCACTACCTGCGGATCCAGCGATCTCTTGCTCTTCAGCGCTACGCCGCTACACCCTAAAAAGTTGCGGGCGCGAGGCCTACCATGTTGCAGGCTTTGGGTTAAACCAAATCCTCGGCTTGAGATCCTGGCCTGCACTCATACCTCCCCCGGCGACGTATTCTTCTGTGCGTTGCACCTTGTCACCTTTCGCAGGTGCGGAGGCGCAGCAGAGACATCCGGCGAGGTGCGACTGGCGCATTATGAGACGACTGGAGGTGTTTTTTGCCGGAAGGGAGGTTCGAGAATCTCAGCCCGAAGCCCGGATGCTGCAGGCCGGCGTCTCTGCACCTCGGACTCGGAGGCAGGATGAGCGAAGCTGGAAGTCAGCGGTGCTCCTCCGCTTGACCCATATATGGATTTGCCATGCCAGGAGGACGCCGGAACGACCAGCAGCAGCAGTTCAGGTGGGCGTGCCTTTCGTGATGAGCTGTCACCGGAATGCGGTGGAGCCTTGGCAGCTGCGAGGTGCAGAAGTACGTCGTCGAGGCACCAAGAGATGTGCTGAGGCCGGCAACGACAGCTTGAATCGCCTGTCAATGGCGTTCTCGCGGTTCCAGATGGTTCCAGTGCTGGCAGGCTGCTGCAAAGAACGACAGCATTGCAGGCTGCGCTGCGCTTGTGCTTCCGTGCTCGTCACGTGTGTTCATGCAACGTGTCACTGACCAATTGGCCAATCAAGTGCAGGGGAAGCCTTCAAGCGAGCTGCGAGCATCTTAGTTGTCGGAAGTTTGCAAGGAGGCCTGTAATAGCTCTACTACATCACCAGCTTGACTCGTACACTGAGGAAGCTTGACTAAACTCTTTGCAGCATGCTGCTGCCGTGCTTCTGAGGTTCAGGCCGCTCAGGCCTGTGACCAGGCGACCGAGGTGCTGCACACAGAGCGTCGACGTGCCGTTCCCGGATCGTTTGAAACTCCTTTGCTTCAGTGGCAGCACGCCTACCTACCACAATGCCTAGACCCTCAGATCCTGAATTTATGTGTATGCCTGGCCTGAGGCGTGGCGCAGGCCATGCTGGCGCTGAATGCAGGCCCGGACAGGGATTCCCTCTTCTGCTTCCACTCGGCACCACTCGACCCGTGCCTTCGCTTCCTGCTTCTCCCAGACGGATCCTCAAAAGTGCCAAAACCCCAGCCCCCAAGCCTGGCCAACCCTGACCATCGCAACGCAACACGAGGAGACATGCCTGGGATGTCCAGCGTAGACCCGGTCTCCCGGGCGCAGGACTCAGGAAACCTGGGCTGGCTCGATTCGGTCTGCTTGTGCACGTTCTTGGCTTCGTCTTATTCCCTGAGTTCTGGTGGTTGCATGTTCCTGCAATATGTTTTTTACATATGACATATGCGTGCCGCCACGTCTACAGGGGTTCATGCATGAGTAGAGCTCCTGCATGCTCCTGCTGTTGTGTTGGGTGTGTTGGTGTCAGCCATGTAGACCTTGTCATGGCGGGGTTGAGTGCTTCGCGGGGCAATCGGAGCTTTTAGGCCTTCCTGGTAGCTTGTGGACAGTGCCATGAGGCAGGAAGTCTCGGGGTTTGGAGACTGGGATTTTGAGGTTCGAGGCTCAGGGCAATTCCCCTGGGATGTCGCAAGGCAGTTGTCAGTTAAGGTCTTGGCACAAATGTCTTCGGCTGCAACTCTTCCTAAAGCTTGACAACTACCGCCGAGGATTGAGGCCCCGGCACTCCTCAGCCTAAGAGCCGTGAAAGAAGCTGCAAGAGCCCGGTGTTCAAGCTGGGGTGTCTCTCTTAAGTAAGTACTCTAAGTACTCTATGCACGAGCCTTGTGATTTCAGGTCCACTCTGTTACACTGGCGGTCCCGGAGGAGATCCCCTTGGACGTGTTTTGGCCAATGGTCCAAGAGGACGATAACTGGGAGTGGCCAAAAGTAGGGGTGCAGGTTGCGGGTGTGAGGCTTAGAGTTTCGGGAGCAGAGAGAAAGAAAGAGATCCTAAACAGCACGGATCTTGTTGTACAAAGCCCCAACACGGAACAAGATACTCATAAAGGGAAAGCTCATGTGCTTTGGCTTGCAGAGCTCTGGCAGATCGGGGACAGGAGCAGGTCACCGGGCTTCTTGAAATTCTTGGGTTCTCAGACTCGTGACCGGCTTGACAACTTGTAGATTCTAAAGGCAGTCAAGCCCACCCTCAAAACTCTCTGGAAAGCCTGATGCTGACCTGCGATGAGGACATCGTGGGCGCTGTGCAGGAGTACAGCTGCTGCTGTGCTGGTATCAGTGTACCGATCTCCAACTGCCCTTTCTGACGGGTTGGGGATGTTTGGGTCTTTAGTGGCAGTGTTTGGGGATGTTTGGGGCTGAAAAAGTCTCGGGTGTGCAGGAGTTCTATCCGCGTGGCGTGCCCCCGCAGGCCCGGGCAAGAACTGAAAGCTACGGCTGGGGACTGGGGGACAGCGCTGTGCACTTGCAAGACTTTTGGGCTCCACATGGGTGAAACAGATCATGCATAGACTAGAGAGAGAGAGAGAGAGAGTCTGTATCTGGCAATGTAAGTTAGAAGCCATCATCTTAGCAAGTCAACCAAAGCCTGCGAAAATCTAGTGTCCTGTGATGTGCATGTGCGACAAGCTCTTTAGACTCAACTTTGGACCTATTCAGCTGCAGCTGCTGCCATGCCGCTGAATGCTATCTGGACGTATACAGCTTTTGTGACCGAAGATAAGTTGCCCTGGCAACTGTGCCTTCGGCCAATGTGCAGAGCTGCTCGTGGTTGATTTACTCGCAACTCAGACTCAGGATGATCCTTGAGTCGCTGCCTATGAACTGAGGATCACGCTCGGTGTGATTACACTTATCAACTTTCTGGTGACGATTACGCTCGTAGTTCGACACCTGGCAGGTACTGCGAATGCCTTTTCTTGAAGTCTGTGCCGTGCCCTGGTTGAGAACCCGCCCAGCCAAGGATGGGGAATCAAGGACGCGCGCTTGAGCCATGAAATGTGCGAACAGGACACGGCTTGACCTCTGGTGTTTTCGGGTCATCCGGAATGACATGCTTGAGCGGTTTGGTCCCAACAACTCGCTCGTGTCTTCTAGGATCAAAGGCCTTTGGTCCCCTACTCGATCGATCTGGTTCGAGGGATCGTCTACATCCCCGCTGCAATCTCGTCGGTGGCCTTCGTGACTTGCCCGCCAAGCATCAGTTAGTTGAAATTTGCGTAAAGTCGCTGTGTGCCTGGAAGAACATATTCCGCATTCCACTAGTCTTAGTGCGGCTGGTCTTTGCAGAGTGATCTGATCAGGTGGTCATGCTGCGACCAGCCACTGCCTATACCCTTGAGCTTTGCATGGCAATCCTTTCGTGCGTAGTGGTTGGAAACATGACCAGATACTTTCTGGTGATTTTGGGGGAGCCTCCACTTCCAGCAGAGTTGCTCAACAGGGTTCTTTGCTCAGTTGTCTCGCGCCGCAAACCCGTGGCAGATCGAGTCGCGGAAGGAAATTGAAAGAAACTAAGGTCCCGAAGAGACGCTGGTGGTGTGGAACTCCATGCGGCGGCGTGAATGACACATTGCCAGGAGTGGGTCTCATGTGGAGCAAGCAGCCGCACCGAGTCACCATGAAGGACATCTTCCGGTCGAACTGCATGATTCGGATTTTCATAGTGGTGTTCATCCTTGTCAACAGCATGCAGCTTTCTCTCAGCATGTTCCCCGGGTCCGTCGAGATGGACCAAAATGGCTGGTGCACTTCAAACTCTCCATTGACGACACCGGGGCTCAATGGTGCCCTTATCTTCTTCTCCGTCTGGAGCTCCTTTGTCGGCATGGCCGGCTTTGGCGTGGTTTCTGGCTCCATCAGCTCTGTCCTTGACCTTCAACTCCGAAAAGAGGACGAGATGGGCGAGGAGGCGGACGACACCCTGATTCGCTTCTTCCGTGTGGCCTCGCAGTCCAAGACGGTGGCGGTTTACATGCTTCTGCCACTGCTGCTGCCAATCTTATCTTGCTTTCCTATGGGTACCAAGGAGGTCTTGCTGCCTGTGCAAGGCATCACAGTTATAAACTATCAGATGCGAATCCAGAAGGAGACCACGCTCATGTGTCCTGTGTATGATCGAGAAGTTTGTGCACATACCCTCTATTCCATGTTCGTGTCTTTGGGGATGACTTTTGTATCCATCAGGAACTACCGCATCTTTCGGCCAGCAGACATCTCCAGCGAAAGGCTTTTGGAAGTCCTGGCAAGGTTGAATCCTATCGAGGAGACGCCTTCAGGCGAGGACTTGGAGTCGGACGGGACATCGGAGTCAGCACGAGAATGACAGCACACGCAAGCCAGGCAGTCGCTTTTTGTCTGCCGGCAGTGCTGCACATGTCACCCCCTCCAAATCAGCAAGTTGGGATGACCAAAGCCCCAGCTGGGAGGCTGCGATTGTCAAGTACGATTCGGGTACCCAGTTACCCATTTGCTCATTGGCAAGAGGCCAAGGTCCTGCAGTGCACATCACACAGCACAGGCGGGGGTTGTTCTGAGTTGCCGGGTCCACTTGAGCGGATGATTTATCTAATCATGATGTCACTACAGTCAGGAGCGCTAGGGAGACAGGACTCCAATATAGAACAGCCCTCCAGGTATTGGTTGTGTCGTTTGAGCCGTTTTTGCCGATGCGGAACGCACTTTCATGTACAGCGGCTTAAAGGCATTTACTGCTCAAAGTTTCGATCTATCAGGTGGTGTTCTGGCATGCATCGCAGATGTGCTGTCACTGATTGGATTCGCTGCACAAGGGAGTGCAGCAGAACATGTGACTCTGAACCCGACTAGCTGAAAAGGTTCTGGAGCGGGGTTCGTGGTGCTTTTGATTCTTGAACTCCCCGACAACAGGAATTTCGCGCAGCTTGGGCCCAAGCCCATCAAACCCTCGAGGCCTGGAGCCTTCAAACGACTGTAGTAGCTGTATGAGCCGAAGATGGACAGCACACAGGTATCGCAGGACGTTACAGTTGCCTCTACAAGCCAACCATCGCACAGAGAACGCTGAGCCACGATCAGACATGACCTGTCGCCAATGCTGCGGGCCGGGATGCCGGTACCACGGCGACGTGCTCGCAGCAAGATAGGATCGGGGTCGAGAAGAGGGCGGTCCTCCGAGGAGACGAGCATCGGAATACATGTGCAAGGAACCTCTTCATCTTGAGCACTGCAAGTGACCAATCCCCCCACGTTGGCGCCAATTTTTTGGTAGACTAAGACATGGGAAGAAAAGCTTGGCCTAGCGAGACACGCAGGGCGACATGGGCAGCGGAGCTGCATGGGCTGCCAGGAAGCTGCAATGGACCCGAGCTGAGTTGCGAGGTTTGGGGTTTAAAGGGAGCTCTGCTTACTGCTATTTGATATGTTTTGGGCATCTTGGACAATTCTCCTGCCATGAGGTTGCCATTGCTAACGGAAGACCGCTAGCCTGTGCCCAATGCGGACGGCGAGACCCATCGGGGAGGGTGGATGAGCGGCAAACGAAACAGTTCTTTTGCTCCGGCTGCTGGGCCGCCTACGAATCCGAGCCTCAGCTTGGTTCTGGTGTAGTGACTATAGCTACACTAACGTCATTATGGTACAACATACTGTAGAGTAGCACATCCCAGTACGGTCTACTACAGTGTGGCTTAGTAATACTTAGAGTCTAGTCGAGTATAGTACTCGTATAGTATAGCATGCATTTCGCGAGTAGCATATAGAGTATAGAGTATAGGGAAGGGAGTAAAGAGTATCTTGTGTATAGAGTAAGTAGCTGGGTAGGAAAGTTGCAGCGGTAGCCTTGACTGAAGTAGTCATGCGCTGATCATCCTGAAGTCAGGACCGCTTGAAAGAGTTTTTCGACACGAAGCCAGAGTTGGAGGTAAAGTGCGAGAAACTGGCGCAGATGATCTCCAAAGCTCGCCATGTGATTGCGTTCACAGGTGCACCGCGATAGGACCCATCCCAGGCCCCAAGTGCCAGAGATGCTTCAGAGGAAGGCTACCCTGACCCTCGCTGCTCAAAGCATGGACAGACATGGACACCAGAACATACCAGAACATCAGTAGATGCAGAGCAGGCACAGTGTGACAAAGTGTTCTGGCATGTTCTGACGTGGGAAGTACCTGGAGGTGCTGGTGTGTCCACTGGCGCTGGGATCGCAGATTTCCGAAGCGGCACGAGCCCTAAAGCAGTATAGCAAAGTACAGGATAGTATAGCGCAGTCTTTGTTCTTCCTGATACTCTTTCCGATGCATTTTGACACCCATCGAGGTATGAACACCAGCTTGCCAACTGGACCAGGATTGTGGGAGAGACCGAAAGGTGAAACACCATCGAACATCCTGGAGCAGCGCCTCGTCCCAAGCAGTGAGAAGTGGAGAACCCGGAGATGCGTCTCTGATCTCCATTTGCGCATCTGCTTGGTTGTCTTGGAAACCTCTGTGAGTGTGTGTGTGTGTATATATATCTCTATCCAGCCAGCTGCAGCGTGTGCGTCTGCATGCATACATGTGTACATGTGGCAAAGACCAGCGAAAGTAAGGCCAAGTGTGGGCTGCATCCTTGCGAGCACCATCTGCTCAGGTGCGTCCAGGCCAGACCTGGTCCGACTCACGGCTTCCTTTTCAGACTCTGGAAGGCAGCTGGCTTAGTGTTCAGGCTCAGAGGTTAAGGGCTTTTGGGATTTCGGCCGGTTGCCCAAGGCTTGAAGCTTGCGAACCCGCAGAAGCGTAAGGAGATTGCAGACTCTCTGATGTTGCGAAGGTCGGAGTGCTCAAGCACATCATCTCGCAGAATGCCACCTGCATGAATTGGAGGGCACGAGGGTTCGCAGAGCTAGGCCTTCCTTCGTTCCAGCAGAGAGCTCCTGATGAGAAAGGCATATACCTGTAGTCCTTCAGCGCAGGTTGATGGATTGCACCGCAAATCCGGAATTACTGCAGATTCATTGAGCGAGCTGCACGGGAACATCTTCGTGGAGAGGCCCTGACTCGAACGTTCCCAGCTTCCCTGATTGGACCCAGGACTCTAGGCCCAACTTGACCAGAGACTCGCAGTACTTGCAAGCAGGTGTGTCAAGTGCGGCCGCGAGTACGAGCGTGCCGGCTGGCTGCAGTTGATTCAAGAGGTGAAGCGAAGGAACGAGGCACTCCTTAGCTTGCACTCTCCGAGCCAAGGATTTCAACACCATCTGCAGCGGTGGCTTCACCGGCCGCGATTGTGATGCACCCGGATGTGGCGGACGGCTGCGCCACAGTGGTGCAGCCAGGCTTCGAATGGCGCAGGGCTGTAACGGTGAAAGCAGATCATGCACCAGCTTATAGCTGATGGCCGCTCGCCAAAGCGCCCTGTGGTCATCTCTTAACAGGAAAGAGACGAAGAGAGTTTGCAAGTAGTGGAATGGACCAGACTCCAGAATGTTACTAGGAAGCGGGGCTTGCTCAAGAAAGGTTGGGTTCGGCGACGACCTACCCCAGAAGGTGCTGCAAAAGGCCTGGGAGGAGGCCGAAGCCGCTGATCTCTGCCTGGCGCTGGGCAGCTCAATAACTGCATCTCGGCTGATCTTCAGCCTTTTTGGTCTTGCTTTTGGTGCTCGGGGGGGGGGGGTATCTGTGTCTTGTAGAAGCTTGTAGAGCTCGTAGTTGGCAAAGCTTGCAGGTGGCTCCTGCATCAGATATGCCAGCCTGGGTCGCACAACGCAATTCGCGCAGGCCGTGTCGAAAACTGAGAAAGGGCGGGGATGGGCAGGGGCATTGATTGTTCACTTATGGCCAGGTGTTGCTCCCCGAGGTGTTACAGAAATTGCGGAAATGTAATCTGCACACTGCATGTTTGTTTGATGTGTTGTGATGATTGTACAATGCATGGCACAGCGCATTTCAGTGCAGTGGTGCTGCAGGCGGGATGCTGGTCTAGTGATCGTGAACCTCCAGGCCGATCCGTCAGATGAAAAGACGGTTTCGCGCTCCAGCGTCCGAGTGTCGCCCGCTGGTCCGAAAGCGCTCTGTGCAGGCAACTCCTTGTGACAGCATCGCAGCTCTTCGCATCAACGGCATGGTCGATGATGTCAGAGCCTCACCAGATCCTCAACTTCGTAGCACGGCATGATGGTCGGAGTATGTTTGACTGCTGCCCAGCGCAGCCAAACTGTGGAAGGTCATGGGACTGCTGGTTACTTGCTTGCAAAGAAGTCACAAGTGATTCGGTCAGACTTGCTCCAAATAATGTGCCCACCAAGGAAGCGAAGCTGGTGCAGAGGGCGATATTACCATGCCGACAAAGCTCCGGCGAACTTGCTGGTGCATAGGTGCACGCGTAGATTTTTATTTGGTTCTGCTCTGTCGTGCTTATTCTTACATGCTGTGCTATCTCTCATCAGAAAGCTGTCGGACTGAAGCGCTCAAGCTTCAAGACTAGCATCGAGCTTCTGAGCAGAAAGCTCAAACTTGTTCCATCTTCTGGCACGGATGTTTCCTCGCTTGGCGTTGCCCAAGGCGAATTCTGTGGAAAGATTTTCAAGCACCTAGGCCTGCGCCTTGATGCTTCCAATCTTCTGTCCGGACGCTCGATCCACGCAAAAAGCCGTCCGCACGCGTCTCCTGACATCGCCATCGGAAGAAGGCTCCTTGCCCCTCGCGCAAGAACCGCAGCATGAGAACCACTGTGCCAGGTACAAGAAGTCTTGCAGACCGGGACTCCCAAAGATGGTGCGATCCCGGTGGCACAGCGTTGGACCCCAAGTCGCGAGCTCCTACTCAAGCTTTGCAAACTTCAAGCTGGGAAGAGCTACAACGGGACTAAAAGCATCGGTCGCAGCTTCCTTTGCTTCCATGCGGTGCTTTCGAGCAAAGAGCTCGAGTGCAGAGTTCCGAAATAAGTCTCATGCTGCAAGTAACTCTTCACATGTTTCGGTGCTCGATTCCCTGACCCCACAGCCACAGGTCTTACGCTTGAGGAGGCCGAGATGTTGGCGGCGCGCATTCGGCTCAGAGTGCGAGGAAGCAAGGAAATCAGACTGCACGCATTGGCACATGTACAACAGACCCCTTTCACTCGGCAGCTAGTGTTGGAACAACCAGCGAGTGCAATGAGCACCGTGCCAGTCTTCACAAGGCTTTGCAGCCCACTGGTCGATCTTTTTGGAGGGCATACGGACAGGTTTAACAGTCACAGTGTTCACAACGGGGCTAGGGCAACATCCGGATATTTAAGTCGCAGACTTATAAATGACGCACCTCACAAAATTGTTTTGCTGGCGGCAGACCCTTGGAAGTGACACGTCACGGCTTGTCCTTCGATGCTAAAGTTCTGGAGCAACATGGAATTTCTTTGACCCGTACAAGGCACTCCTGTACACACGCACATCATACAGATAGCACCATGAAGATTCCAACCTGTTTGCACAACTGATTCAAAATCAAGGCCTCGCACACCTATCTCAGACAGCCGTGGCTGTGGACCTAAGTGCCTTGCTTGCACAAGACAGGCGGTGCTTGCGTTTTCCACTTGGTCTTGTTCCGTGGTGGCGTGTTCGTGCAGACGCTATGTCCCACCCCAGCACCCAAAACCCTAAACTAGACTACACTGTTGATCCTATCCCTATTCCATAGTTTGTTCTATTCTACAGAATGCGAGGTGCCGTTCAAGAGCTGAAGCGCCTTCCTCGGCGACAGTCCGGCGAATCCGAGGCTTCGGCAAAGCCCTGTGAACCCTATCCTCCAGCATGTGTCAACTGGTAGAGTAGATACATACAGATACCATGTTGCTGTGTACTGTATATTGCCTGATACAAGTCATGACAGGATTCCCGTGATGTTCGTTGGGCCCAGTTCACTCCACGACAAGGACGCCAGGCACGAAGCAGTTGAGACTTCACTTTCCTGGTTTCATGCACAGACTCTTCAGGCATGCATGCCTCATCCGCAAACGCAGGTAAACCGGCAAACCCTGTAGAGTTTAGGATTAGGGTTGACCGATAGCCCCTGAGCACTTTGGTCAGGCTGCACCTCCTACAGCACCTGCCGTGGCTGCACGAGTCCGCTTGCGCTCATCACCAGATGGCTCGGATTGGATCTCCGGAATCTTAGCAAACAGATGGTAGTAGACTGAATAGAGTTGGCATCTTGGTTTTTTCATTCTTCGCATCCGGCACACCCGTTTTCCAGACTGTGGAACCAAGGAGTGGTGGCTACTTGGATGCAGTCCAGAAGTGGAACGTAGAACAGCTGTTCTGGAATCTCTCAACAGTCGAAAGATTTCGCCTATGGCAGATCCCGCAGTTCCTCAAGCCACTAGCTCAGCAGCTTGCGAGACAGAGTAGCAACAATCATCATCATGAGCATCGTCATCCGGATCATCATGATCATGAGTGGCCGCGCACATTGACAAGCAGTGAACTCAGTAACTTCGCAGCTTCGCGAATGGGTATGAAGAACGACAAGCCAACAAGTGCGAGCGACATTTGCTGTTCTCCTTCCAGTCTTCGTGCAGAGTATTGGCCTTCGACTTCGTTCCCATTTTTGCCCGAGGTTCAGAGGTCTGTGGTAGGTGGAGTGAATTTTCCTCAAGATCTTGTATGGATTGTCCCTTGTGATCATCATCAAGCACCCTTGCCTCCCAGCCTCCAAGAATTCTGTCTATGCTGTGGTTTGGCCTGTCCTGGCTTCTAACTGCAACCCGAGGTGGGGCATGGACCGCCTAATGCACCATGGCGCTGCAGCAACGGCAGCAGCGAGAGCCTTAGGTGGGGGCAGCATCTTAGCTCGCGCCGTTCCTGCTACAGAAGACACAGCCGGTGGAGCCCAGGACAGTCCTCTGTCGAAGCACTTCTCGACATAGTGGACGACCAGGTCTGGCCCAGCCACGACAGCAGCCATGCCAGCATTTCAATGCATGCAGGGGCTTTTGTGGGAGCAGCTGCCGCCGACGCAAGTGAAGCTTCCAGCGGTGCAGAAAGGCAGCGGAGGCAAGCTGCAGCATACCGCTGCCTACTGTGCATGCAGCATCTGCGTCTTTTCCCACGGCACTTGGCTTCCTTCTGTCAGCTGTGAGGCACCACCAGTATGCCACACGGGGCAGATGCTTGAATATAGTTGGCTTTATGCATCTTCATGCCCACAGAAAGCTTCAGCATTCTATCTAGCCTGGCAACTGGACGTGTTTGCGACGATTAAACAATGAATGTAGTGTTGTAGAAGCAGTAGCAGTAGCAGTCGCTATCGTACTCCTAGTCGAAAAGTCCTAGTCGCAGTAGTGGCAGCACTGGCACCAGCACTTGCACTAGGAGTAGGAGTATGAGTAGTTAGTACTGCCGGTAGAACTGTTCCTTTCCCCAGCCGTCGTGGCCAAGGAAAATCGCCCATTCCTGGAAACTCGTCGCCTGCCTCCGCCACCTCCAGTTGCACGCGAAGTGCCTCCTGCCTCTTCCTGAGTTCTTTAGCTGTTGTATTGCTAGCGCTTTGAGTCGTAGACTGTCGGAGAGGCCCAACAGCGGAGTCGAGAATCATCGCGGGAAGAGGTGCCCTTCCTCCAGCCGCTGGAGTTGCCACAGCCGCCACCGCCCCCGTTGGCGCAGCCCGCGACTTGGAGCTTTTCGAATCGATGCTCAGTTGTTGAAGACGGAAAGTATGGAACCCAGTCTGCACTCGCTGCGACCAGGCCCTTTATTCCAGTCGGAAGTGCACCACTGGATGAGGCCATTCGCTCGCAAATTCCCCGGTATACATTTACAGAGACCCTTCACCTTTCGAGGCCATCGTGCAGCCAATTGAGCACGAGGACTCACTTTGCTTTAAATTTGCTCGTGACAGTCTGGGAAGTTCGCACAAGGTGTTGTGATGTGTTGTGTCTTGACATCGACTAGCAGCCTGCCATGAAGCCACATGCTCTTTTCAAAGTGGAAGCGGGAGGAGCCACCGACGCCCGTGCTCGCGGTACAGGAGCAGGGTTTGCAATGACCGCTTTGAGTTCTGTCTGACGCGATTGTTGTTACCTGAATGCCGAAGGAACAAGAGATGATGCAAATGGAGGAGGAGACTCCAAGGCACAGGCACCGCAGACGAAGCAGGCAGGGATCGCGCCTTCCCAAGTTTCCAAGCCCTGGCTTTGTTTCCCGAGCGGATTGCGCACGGTCCAGGAGCAGAAGTGGCAGCAGGAGCTGCGTTGCAAATGCCATGAGTCCATCACATGACTCAGTCAGTCACGGCAAAGATATGTGCGAGCGGGCTGCAGAGCTGTGCTTAGATATCTACTGTTACAGTATTCGGGCCAGCTTCACAGACCTGTGCTTGTTATCATAACTGCTTAAAGATGATCACGGTTGAAGACGAGACACATGCTGTTTCGACGACCTGTCAACGGGTGGCTCACTGACAAGAGGTGTCATGAGTTTTACAGGTCTACGGGAGGAAGAAACCTCAACCGAGCAGGCTCAGCCGTGGTTGTAAGGCATTAAAAAGCCCTCCCTTGCGAAAAGGAGCCGCAGTCGATCCCGCACCCGCAGCCGCAAGGCACAGTTGAGTTCCTGACATTTGAATCCTTAGTAGTATGTAATCAAGACAGTGAGTAGTGGAATAGATAAGACCAGTATGAACAACATCGACCATCAATCTTTCAACCTGTACCATGGCATGGTGCACTTGATGTATGCTTTTGCACACACGTCTGTGTAGGTAGACCATTGCTAAATTCTCACACTGTACAAAAATAGCTACATGGCTGCTTGCACCTGTATACTACATTGACTTCGAGGTTCTATCTAATATTTCTGTTCTATACATATGATTATATATATATTGTTTATTTATTTATTTGTACATATATACATATACATACGTGATGTATGTATCTCTCTGTCCGAGTATGGAAAATACATACATGCATACACACATACATACCCACATGCATACATGTCTATCCAGCTATCTATCGACCTATCGACCTATCTATCGATGGATCTATCTATCTATACATGTGTGTGTGTGTTTGTGCTTGTGTTGCCAGCTTGAATGGCCAATATACTTCAACTGCGCAACCTTTTGAAGGGCAAGTGCAGATAACGGCTTCCAAGCATCCAAGTCTTAAGAGCTTCTTTCTTGCATGTAATCGCATGTCTTCTGCCACTAGGATAGCACTGCAGTCGTTTTGACTGCACCTGACCACCCCTCTGTTTCCCAATCCTTGTTCACCAACTGTGTACTGCTATGTCCAAGCGCTTATCCAGGTTCTGGTTGGTTGGAATCTGCACATGCTGACAACAAACCTATGCCACTCAATCCCGTCACACCCAGCCTTCCATGTCGAGTGCATCGCCCAGAGCCAACTTGAGTTTTCCCCGAGTTTGCATTGCGTCTGCCAGACGACTTTCTCTCGTTTCCCTGCTGTTGCTTGCCAGGGTTTACAGCAGCTCAAGCAAAGCTAGATGCCGTGATAGTAACTTAAACATAAGATACCAATCGCGGTAAAACTTGTAGTTCTTCAAGTAGCAACAAGCCAAACACTAGAAGAATAAAATGAAGAGCAAGAGCAACCCTTACAGTACGCGGAGGCATCGGAGAACCTTGCGCACCGGAGGCTGGAAGCACATGGGGAAGTACCCAAACCCTCTCCTGGCCGAGCTCGGTTTAGGGCCTAGGGCTTCAAGGATTCCGGGACGCAGGTTCCTGGGTTGTGAAGCCTTTGGGTTTTTTTTTGACTTCTGGGTTTGTGCACCCTGCTAGCTTTATCGGGAATGATCGTTCTCCATGTCTTCTAAACGGCCTCGTCTCTGTTTGCAGTTTCATGTTTGAGATTGGATCCACGCCGGGCCAAGTGTGTGACGTACATAATTTACCGCTAGACCCTAGAATATAGTATACTATAATGATATTATAGTATAGTCTTCAAAAGGATTCAATGCCCTATGGCCCCATGTTTCAAAAAGCAGCCTCAGAGGTTCGAATCGAGCAGCGAAGCCTCGGGGCCCTCGCACCAGGAGGAGGAAGGCGCCCTCCTGGGGCTTTTGGGGCTTAAGAAGGTTTGGGGCGTTAGGGTTCGGTTTAGGGGTTTTCGGGTTTGGGGTGTTGAGGCTTCAGGAGTTTAGGACTTGGGATTTAGCGTTTAGGGCTTCGGAGACTTGGGCGAAGATTGGCAGACAGAGCGGTTCGGGTCGAAGCAGAGTTTAAGGGCCCCTGATGCGTTGGCGTGAAAGTTTCAGTTGTCCGATCATTGACAGGACAGGAAACCGAATGACATGACATGCAATGTTGAAATTCAAGTCGATGTGAAATTCTTGGACACAACATGGCATCCTATGACAAACAGCAATACGCACACACCCACACTACACCGCTGTCAAACGATGCTTACTAGAGGTTTGGTGTTTCTTCGGTGGCTTGGGGCCGTCCTCTCTTGACTGTCCGAGACAGCATGTGTTGGTTTGGTATCACAGCGACATCCCCTGTATCCTGTTCACATAATGAGGACTGACACCTTGCAGTTGTAGCAGTGAGTCTGGCTCGAGGGGGATACCAACAACCTTGGCTTTAAAACCATGAAGCCATAGGTGCAGCACGGGCGCGGCAAGGCCACAGCCGTGGACGACGAGCAGCGGACACAGTGGACTTCGACAAGGCCATGACTCCTCTGTTGCAATGATTTCGGGAGAGCTGTGGCCCAGAAAGCGGCTTTCGGCCGACATGAACAGGCCATTGGGGCTCCGATGCTGGAGATCAGCAGGACCACTATCAGATCAGCTCTGGGGCAAGTGGGATCAGACGCGACTGACAAGTGCTGCTAAGCTTTAAGTGACAGCCCGTCCACTGGGGGCATACTTAAACATGCCAGTATTCATAGAGATTTGTGGTGCACGGCAGCAAGCCTGCAACATGGTCAGCGTGCTGTGCCTTGTCTGCAGAGTAGGCAACATCAACTAGTCGTCATAGTTCCGCATCATTTCTTGGCGGATCAATGTGAGAAAGTCTCATGTGCCGACCGGCCATGTTGACAGAAAGATAACGCTAGCTCACTAGTAGCCACATCAGTAACAGCAATGATAGAGATTTGAATGACACTACGAAGGAAATTGAGATTTGACCCTGAAGCCTGCGGCAGGATCGCCACGAGCCTTCGTGCTTCCGAGGAGTCAGAGAGTAAGGCCGGTCCTTCTGGCCTTACTCGGCTCTCCGATTGCTATCACGATTACGATTACGATCATTATCATAATTATTGTTGTTGTTAATGCTGTTATTATTATGGTTTAGGCCCCACGCGAAGAATGTCAGCAGTCTGGGCCTTCGGGCATGAACTTTGACTTTCATAATTTGCAGCCGTAGTTGTTTGAGGTTCTACGGTTCAGGACTTCCGGTTTACCGTGCTAGGGCTCTGTGACTTCGGTTTGCTAGTTTGAGTAGTTGCGCATGGATCAGGGTTGCTCGTTTGAGTAGTTGCGCATGGATCAGGGTTGGGGTTGCTTTTAGGGGCTTTGGATGTGGCTTGGCAGGTTTATGGGTTAAGACTTGTAGATCAAGACAACGTAAGGATCAGCAGAGCTTTGGAGAAGGGTGTGGACCCAAAATGTCGGAACGTCGACAGATACTACGATGTAGAATGTAGGAATCAACCCAGAACACGTGCCGTTCATCCATTCGATCAACAGAGGCAGAGAGAGCGAGAGAGAGAGAGAGACAAGCAGTCTCACACCGACATAAACAGACGTGGACTCAGGCGTAGCGCGTGAGCGCAGGGTGAGGGGTCTGAGGGCCCTTTGCCCAAACGCCCGGCAAGCAAGCAAGCAAGCAAGAATCAGACGGACAGTCGGAAACGAACAGACAGAGCAAGAAGCTGAGGCATAGTCTGACGCAGGGAGAGACTCGGGCACACGCTTCCGCGGTGACAAGGGGCAATCAACGCACGGAGACACAGAAGCAAAAGCCAGTCAGACGGGGCCATGATCTCAGAAGTAGAGAAGGCCCAGCCGTGAAAGACAGCACCAGTTCGAGCTTCTCTGCAGGCCGTCCAGACCCCACGCAATCGTGCAGCCAAAGGCCAGAAGATACCTGAGAAATCTTCGGGTGCAAGGGCTTTGGGTCGCCTAAAGGGGTGGAAAGCTGCTTGCCGGAGCGGTGAAAAGAGGATCAATAGGTTCTAAGCTTGTGAACTGCAACAGGGGCTGCCCCGGGAACTGCCATCCAGAACCTCAAAGCCATGTCGTCCGTCAGGAGCCTTTGCGGCCTCTCTCGTTTAACAGTGCTAGGGCTTTAGGGTGTAGGCTGTGAAACTCTAGAGCAGAGACGTTGGCTGAAAAGTTGCCGGAGGCGTTTTGGCGGATGTCCTGCGAGGGGAGTTGCCGTCGTTCGCACGTGCTGCCGATTCTCAGGACGCTTCACTCCGGGTCATAATCAGAGTCAGGTGAACACTTAAATTCCTACCGCTTAGGCTTGAGGTATCTTTTTTGTTTAGGAGAGGCGAGGTGCTGAGCATGGCTGGCCTGCGCACAGCCAGGATCCGACCACGCTGCTTGGGCATCCAGTGGCACGGTTCTCGGTCCCACCAATTTTTCATTGGTATCATCATGATGAGCATCATGATCATTATTGTGATTTGTATGACTATCGACGCAGTGCGGCATCGCTGTACCGACATGAAAGCCTTTGACATCCGAGAACGGTCCCGTCCGAAGGCTCTGCGCCTGGGGAGGGAGGACCTCCAGGAAGACGAAGAGGCTCTGCTTGTGACTTGGACCATACTGCCCTAAACAAACCCCAATGCTAAACCCTGGAGCCTTTAAGATTGGAGCCCTTCTTTGGGTAAGAGGCCATGGAGGCGAAAGAAGCCATGTGGCTGCAACCGCCGAAGTTCCAGGTGCCGAACTTGCTCGCGAGAATGGGAAACCATGGCAAACCGTATCCCTAAACCCAGCCTCCATTGCCTTGGTGAGGTGCGCCTCGGTCTTCCTCCTCGCAAGGTTCCTGCAGTGACGGTCCATGTCATCGAATTTGCTACTTCTGTCCTTGGGCATACGACAGGAGAACAAGGCCTTAGCAGCCCCTGCACTTCCAGCTGATTGGAGCCTCTTGAAAACCATGCAGTCTCTTGGCTTTTCAGCTCTTGCTTAAAAGGCACGGAGCGCATCAGCACATACCGGCGCAGCTTCAGAGTTTCGAGGTTTCTGCATGATCACCAGAGCACTTCGATGGAAGGCAAATTCCAGGAGGAGCTTCGGTGTTGCGACGTTGTGCTCTGTTGCCTCGCATCGCGCAGCCCCTACTCCCTCGCTTGAAGGAGAAGAAATTGCAGAGCAACCACGCCGGAGCCTCACATAGAGAATGCAAGCCCAGCGTTGCTCGCTGATGGAGATTTCCGGACTTTGCGATGGCATTCAGGGCATCAGCAGGTCCCGCATCGCTGTGCATCCAGGAACAGTTGATGCACACGTCCCAACACGAAGCCACCAGGCATTCCCACGTCGGGCAGTGGAGAAAGTGCCGCTGGAGAACTGGTTTGTTGGCTATTTCCTCGATGCTTGGCTAAACACAACCTGGTCTAGAGCCTGGATGCCTGGTCAGCAGCAGCTGATGGCCATGCCAGCAGGGAGTGAAGACCCGTGTTTCAACTGAGGAAACAATCGACGCTGAAACGCCGGGCTCTGAGCGTGTGAGCGGCGGGTCATCGGGAGCATAGTTACACGGTTGCTGAGGGCAGTGGGAGACGAGCTGGCGACCAACTCTTTCGACATGGAATCCTTCGCGTTGCCGCCCGATACCAAGCAAGCCTCAGCCGAGATTGCAGAAGCAGACAACTTGAGACACAGAGACAGGACCCGTGGCTCAAACTGCGTTGCTGTTTCTTGTGCCAGCCGCTTTGTGATTGCCGTCGACATGAAAAGTCTTGATGTATGTGTATGTATATGTAGGTATATGTATGTATATGTAGGTATATGTATGTATGTATGTATGTATGTATGTATGTGTATATGTGTATGTGTATATATATATGTATTGGTTGATTGTATGTTCAAGTATGTAAGAGTATATGCTTTCTGTGGTTTAAACGTGGTTCAAAAAAATTCAGTGCGTACACCAATACATTTACAACATGTTTATACCAATACCAATAAGACATATATGCGTAGAGAGAATGTACGAGAGATTGCAACCTTATGCCCGAGAATATCAAGATATCTCCCAAGCTCCTGCAAGCCAAACCCCAAAACCTAAATCTTTCCGACGCCGGAACCCTTATCTCCTGGGGCCGAAACCCACAACGATAAACTGTAAACCACAGTAGGGCACAGCACCCGGCCGGCAGCAAGGGCCGATCCCGCAAAAACAAATCAACCCGAAGCCTCACTAAGCCCAAAAACCCTAAAAGCCAACTCATTGAGCTCTAAAGCCCTCAGCTTCCCAGGCCTTTGGCAGAGAGCTCGGAGCCTTCCACCACGGCCTCGGGACCCTCGGAGCGCTCCCTGCCGACGCCTCGCAGGGAGGGGCTTTTATGGAGGGGGGGTCGGCTTTGCTTCAGCACTCAGGGCTTTGGGTTTTAGGGTTTTGGGGATTAGGATTTAGGGTTACGCGGGTTTGGGGTTTCGTGCGGAGATTCGCGGGCCGTTGGTCATGTAAGAGCTGTGCAGCCGAATCGGCACGGAGAGGTCCATGCTTCCACCCCTGTCTTTGCCGTCGACGCCAGTCACGGCGAGCCCGGGACGTACCCGAGTTGCAGAGAGCTCCGGGTTAGGTAGCAACTCGGGCCATGACTCTTGCCCAATTTTTTCTTTTCAAGTGTATCTGTGGAGGTCTGCAAACATCTGCAAACCCTGACCCTCACAAGGTAGTCCGGCAGCGTTGGCGCCGCAGAGCCCTTGGAGCCCCTGGATGAGCCCCCGGCAGAGCCCTGCAGGGCCCAGCACCAAGCGACTGCGGCGGGCTCCATGGCTGCAGCTGGATCGTCTCGGAAGCACTTGAGGACGTAAGGATTCAGATCTACATGCTACAATCCCGTTTAGAGGGGCTTTCTCCCTCCGGAGTTTCTGAATTGCCTTCACCTGTCGCCAAGGCGAGCTCCCAGACGTTCGCGGAGGTGCCTTGAGCTGCAACTTTGGGCCTGAATTCCAGGTTGCAGGGCTGGGTCCTTTTGCGTCGAGGGCTTGAGAGACTGGGCCGGAGCTCCTTCGGAGCTTCAGCTGCCAAGGGCTCTCCGAGCTTCGTCGCGAGGGACCTGTACCAGTCCCCGACTTTGCATCCTGCCGGCCTGCGCCCGAGACAGGAGCAGAATGGACTCTGGGATTTTGGCGTCTTAAAGGTTTGAGAGGACCTTCCAGAAAAGGTTTGGGTCTGCAGGTTCCAGGGGCCGCGCTCATTGCAGTGCTCCGGAATTGACATTTCCGTTCATGACCACATTTTGTCGATGCAAGCAGCGAGCTCGAGCTAAACCTGGCGACCTTTACCTGGTGCCAAGGTGATGGGGGCGGACTCACTGTCCAAGGCGTGGTGTCTCTGGTCGGTAATCACTCAATCACTCAAGCGAAGACAGCGGTGGTCGTGAAACATTTGATGAACGCTGTCGAATTCCACGCCTGAGCCTGAACGGCTTTCAGGTGCAGCACCACCCACAGAGATCCGCCGCCTTTTAAGGCTGGCAGAGAAGGGGGGCGGTGGCACAGATGTCGGGTCAGTGTTTGGGGCTTCCACTGTAAGGATGCAGAAGGTTCCGACTCTTAACGCTTCTGTGCCGAGGCAGTGCATTGGACACACAACTGGCCTGGGCCTTTGCGCTCTCTATTAACATCCACCTTAGTTACTGATTTCGACCACAGCAGCTTTCTATCACATACATTTGATGTAATATATTGTAGGAATATCTATGGAAACAAGAGACTCAACATGAGATATGGGTATGTGATGTTTGCAACGACCCAGGTGCAGACGAAGAAGTCCTGGAAGCTTTCGAGCTCCTCGCGGTCCTTTGGCAACAGGCTGGCCAGGCCCCTTGGGCCGAAACGCCGTGGCTTTCTTTTTGCGTTTCAACATTGCAGGTGCCTCGATGATCGTACTAGGGCCCTACTACAGCTCGGGGTTACTTAATGATCATGGTCTAGTATAGTGGTACAGGCAGAGCTCTTGGAGTTCAGGTCAGAAGCCTCAAAAGGCAGCTAGATTGTTCCGCCGAGAGTCCTTGCACGATAGATAGCACACTCTGTATCGCAACGATCTTTCAAGTACGGGGGGGTTGTACGGAGCGGTGGCTTCGGGAGCATTCCTTCATGCCGACGGCCGCATGGAAAGGTAACAGCAACAACAGCACCGCGATTCAGTGGTGCCCAGCTGTACAAGAATGTACCGAAACAGGATTTAGGCTTGTTCAAGCTTGCTGCAGTGAACCTCCAAGAAGATGCCAAGGTCAGTGGCCTGAGTTGGATGAATTGCAAGCTGGACTGGCTGCTTGCCGGCACAAGCGCTTGCTGGTTGCAGTGCGTTGAATTGTTTCTGTGTTGCGGCTTTGTCAAAAGTTTTAAATGGAACTTGTATGCGGCTGACGGGCCGCATTCTTAATCGTCGTGGGGATGTGTGCCTTGCGCAGTGTTGCCCTGAGGAAGTTGAGCCATCAGCTGGAGGAGCTGTGCCCAGGGGCAACCTCAAAAAGATCTGACCGAACTTTGCACTGAGATGGCGTTGCTCTTGAGCGGAGGATCCTCTCAGCGTTTCGAGTGGGGCTTTGCCTTTATGGGCAACGACGAGCCTCGGTTTAGCAGTTTAGCGTTGGCAGCACTATCCTTGTCTACATGGGTGCAAGCTCTTGCGAAGATGCAAAGCTTTGAATCGAGGCTGCCACGGGCTTGCCCTTTCCTGTTCAGAGACTTGGCTCGATCTTGAAAAGAAATGTTCCGTTCTGCTGAAAAGTAATAAGTCGCGAGAAAACACCATCTAACAGCACAGACAGCCGTGATGAGGCCTGCAGACTCGAAAGATGCTCTTACGCTACACTGCACTTGGGCCATCGCTCGCTGTACACTGGGCGCAAGAGAGCAAGGCCGCTTGGATTTTCACGTTCGTCTAGCAGAGAATCGTAGATAGACTTTTGCCAGGTCGGGCCATACCTGTTCCTTGGCCCACAATTGGTGAAAACTGCCAGAATGTTTCTGAAGCCCGGCGCGGGGTCCTCCCAGGCGTCGCCGCAACTCCCTGCCGACGGAACTTGGTGCAGCAACGCAGGGCGACCCCCGCAAAGTCGAGGTCCTTGGGAGAGCATGTCAATCGATTCTCACACACTTCCTGTCTCCCAGGAGCTCTTGCAAGAAGTGTCGAACATCGAGGCACCCAGACCGGTAGATCAATGCGGATAGTGCTGCGAGCCAGAGGTTCAGACGAACTTGGCTGAACATAAGTGACACAGCAGATGCTAGCGAGGGTTCCCTGTTCGTCCCGCATATGTCGAGTCCTCAACCCCAAGGCCGGTCCAGGCAAAAGCCCACTTTTCTCCACCAGGATCACGTGGTCAGATCCGACTTCTGGCTCGGCGCGTTGCAGAGCACTCTACTCCGCCTTCAGCGCAATTCAGGCCCTCTCTGCCTTTGGCGCTTGTTGATCCCTCCATGCTCAGTTGCTAACTCTTCCGGATTTGTGCAGGGCCTCTACCATACGGTTGATGATATAAATCCTGCATTACCCATAGTAAGGAATATACCATAGTTCCCATAGCTTAGGGTCCTTAAGGTAATTCAGAAATTATATCATCAACAGTAGTGCAGAGTGCGGTAGCCTCCGCCTCCCAGGTCGTCCCGACAGCCCGATTTGCGATGCCGGGCGCCTGGGGAGAGTCGGTTCTTCCCATTGTGAGTCTGTGCGAGTATCATGATTGAGCACCAAAGACAGCAAGGACATTGCTTGGAAGCTTGGAAGGTTTGCTGCGGACTGTGTTCAGGTTCTCAGATATCATAGGCGATGATTGCACGAGAAGCGCAAAATATGCAAGAAAACTACTGATGACAAAAGCGTCACAGCAGTGGCAACATCCGCAACCAGCAGCGGGAGCGGAAAGCAGCGCGATCAGACAATGGCTCAAGAGAACTAGAAGCCCTCAAACGTCTCGCGGCAAAAGAGCTAACGATTAGGAGCCACAGCCAATTCAGTAGTTGCAGCAGCAGGAGCAAAAGAAGCAGAAGCAGCAGCAACAGAAGGCAGAACCAGCAAAAGCAACTGCAACAATGACAAAGACACAGGCAACAACAAAAACGCACCAAAAACAAAGGTCACTGCAACAACGATGCTGCCGGACTTTGTGATGATGATGATCATCATGATGATGATCATGATGGTGCGGGTTGGTGTTGGTGATAATGATGATGCTTCTGAGGTTACCGGCGAGCGAAGCGCGGAAGATCATGCGGACGAGCTCCTGCTGCAGCAGGAGCACATCGTGCCGGTGAGAGGAGAGAGTCCAACTGCTGAGGAGTGGAGCATGTCATACAATACAATACCATATAGTTATATAATGTAGTACTGCAGTGTTAGTGGTACGCAAAGCAATGAAGCATACCGATTTTCCTATTGCAGCATGACACAATGTACAAAGAATCTAAGTGCTGAGGCTGTAGGACTTGGTGGCGTTGAGCTCAGTGACAGTAACTATTGCTTGCGCCAGCCTTGCAAGCATACTCCAAGGCCTTCACCGTTCTTTCAAACCTAGCTGAGCAGAAACTTTCCATGCGATCTCAATGCAAACCTGTGCCCCCAACCAAAGTGTCAGAGATTCCTACCAAGTTGCTGAATCCTGTGTCACCTGACATGCCCTGACCGTACTGTCGCACAGAGAAGGCCGAAGCAGCGATGGAGCGAATCGCCCCATCGGACCGCCTCCTGGAGGCCTGCGCGGTAGAGCTCTTTTGGGCTTGGGCCCCGTTTGAAGGAGTTTGAGGCCCTTCTTGCCGGAGGCTTTTTGAGAATTGTTTCGGAGCTTTATACTTTTGCGTGCGTGTTTGTGTTGGTTGGTTGGTTGGTTAGTGTGTTTGGGGCTTCTGGTCTTGACGTTCGTGGCACTTCCGGACCTCTCGTTCGCCGCTCGAATCGAGTGGCAAAGCTGGCCGGGCTGCTTGAAACAATGGCAGGATTTCAGGTTTAACGAGTTTAGGGATTAGAGCTCTACTGTGAGCCCTATCATAACCCATCATCCTTGTCCTCGGAGAGGTCCAGTTTGACACGGAGACGGGCTTCGGCAGCGCCGTCACGCGGTCCTTTTATGCAGAGGCTGGTTGCATGCTGGTGAGGCTTCAAACCGAATCTTGCTCTCGGTTGCAGGTTGCCAGGGCACTGCAGAACAGGGCCACGAACCGAAAGGTTCCCATGTGGGTCGAGGCCCGCAGGGGCGGGTACGGGAAACCCTCAGCTTCTACATGCTGGAAGCCATGTGACAGGATGATTCAAGCAACAGCGGCAGCAGTGGCAGCGGCGGCGGGTCCAGTCGGCCTCCTAAAAGTACACTCGGACCCGAAGAAGGCGTGTCCGGAGCATGGCGTCACCACCACGTTTCGGGAAGACGTGGAGGGCTGTAGGCGGGGGAGTCGCTGAAGGCATAAGCGAAACAAGGTCAGCACCTACGCTGCCGCTCCGGGCTGTGGGTGCGTCCGCTACCACCATCCAGCTCAATGAGGGAGGCCTGCCCTCCAATCGCAGATTTGCAGTTTTCGAGCAGCGATCAGATGAGGCGGTGTACGATGCGTGGAAAAAGAAGCATTTGCCCGCTTTCACAGGCTGCCGAGCGCCGTTTCCGCTTCCTGGGCCGCCTGGTGGGGCGCGCACTAAAGGACGGCTTCATTGTCCCATTGCCACTGGGAGAGGCCTGCTCCGGACGGACAGCGCAAGTATGACCTTGGCAGAGTGGCACGAGACCGCTGCAATGATCAACAAGCGACCCGGCAGGTCTTTTTTGCCCGGACTCTCTTGGGTCAGAAGCCCGCCAAGCTGCACGAGAGCAGCAAACGAGAACCGTTGGCAGCGTTGCCCAGGACCGTCATTGGTGTTCCTAAGTTGTGCAGATTTCGTGAAACAGTTGAACCCTTTGTGCACACACCTCTAGAACTTTGGAACCGCTTTCTCGACACACTGCGATGTCCTTTGCCTTTGCTCGGAGGCCTGGAGCGGGCTGCGCTCGAGCCTTACCCTTCGACAACCCTTCAAGACTAAGTATAATGGGTTACTGCTGCTAACGAAACGAACTGATGAGGGATGATGACGATAGTTGGAGCGGCAGGCATAGCAGCAGCAGCAGCAGCAGCAGCAGCAGCAGGACGGAGAGCGACTTCAAGAATTGCGAGCTTCAAGGGGAAGTTGCGGTTGTAAAGACTGCCATGACAAGCCAAGCCAGAAACATGTCAGAACCAGCAGACTCGGTAACTTCAGCCCAGGCCGGAGAGCTGTGCGGCACCTTGGCCGATTTCGTTGCTGCGCTGAAGTCGGGCGAGGCGTGCAGGGGGTTCACAGAGACTTAGAAATCGAAGGAAACGGGGCTAGCCATAGAGCAGGTTTGCAGTGAACCACATCGACCGGGTATAGATTGTAGATTCACCCACCACGTTTGCCTTGGATACAGAGCAGTTGGCGGTCGGGCGCATTCAGCCACAGCATCACTGCTTGCAACTGCCATGGTCACTTGTGCTGGAATTGCAGGAAGTTTTTCGCCGCAAGCGGGAAGAGGCCTTCCGCATCGCAGAGTCTCAGCGCTGTATGTGGCGGTTGCCCAAGCTCCACCTACACCCCATGCGATCGCATCTTCCAGGCGGGTCTAGGCAGGCCTCCGGCCGAAGAGCTGCGGAGCTGGCACGCCCCTCTGGTTAGGGTTTCGCGTTTGGGGTCGCTCGTGACTACGTGCTGAGCCGCAAGGCGCAGATCTCAGGGTCGGGAGCGAGACTTCACCACGCGGTTTCTGGCAGCAGGCCTGGTACCGCCAAGCAGCATCAAAAATGCCACTCCGCAATTTCTCAGGAGCTATCCCTGAGCCAATGTCTTTCGAGGACTATATGTCCTTGGTTGGTGTCCGGCACTTTTGCCCGGTTTAGGGGTGTATGCAGAGGGTTTGTTGACAAGTCATTAAGGTCAGCTTCTTGGAGACGGGCCTCAGTGGTGCTCCTTTGTGTCCGGGTGGTGCTGATCGGTCTGTCACAGCCCGGGCCGCGGTTAGTCTGATCTAAGGCACGACATCACACATCCTCCTTGGATTGTAGCGATAGAGTGGTTCGTTGGCCATGGGAGTTCAAGTGGTCACAGGTCGAGAATGTCGAGGAGTTCGTCGAACTCGCCCACGCTTACTGGTGCGATGATGGCGGCTTGCTCAGAATCATAGCTGGCCAAAGCAAGCAACGCTAACCCCACAATCCACAAGAAACACAGAACCGCGGAACTAGGAGGAGCTCCAAGCCCGAGAACTGACTTTTCCTAACCCACGAGCCGAAAAGAATAGTCTTAGTCGCAGCAATGCTCTTGGAATAGCGAGGCGATGACTGCACAGCAATAGCAGCAATAAGCATGAACATCCTAGCAACGAGATACTTGGCAAAATATTAACGACAAAACAGCATTGACACCTGCACCGAGCTTAAAATTTTGCAGTCATGCAAGACCAATTGCCTCTCAAGGAGTAAGGGGTCAGCTCACAGCCTTCCGAGAGGGCTTGGACGAGGCGGAGCAGTTCAAACTACTGCAGCTGCTGCTGCTGCTGCTGCTGCTGCTACTACTACTACTACTACTCCTACTACTACTACTACTACTACTACTACTACTATACTACTACTACTACTGCTACTACGTACTACTACTACGTACTACCACTACGTACTACTACTACTACGTACTACTACTACTACTACTACTACCACTACTACTACTACTACTACTACTACTACTACTACGTACTACTACTACTACGTACTACGTACTACCTACTACTACTACTACTACTCCTCCTCCTCCTCCTCCTCCTGCTCCTGCTGCTGCTGCTGCTGCTGCTACTGCTACTACTGCTATTTCTGCTACTGCTACTGCTACTGCTACTGCTACTGCTACTGCTACTGCCACTGCTGCTGCTGCTACTACGACGACTAATACGACCAACGACTGTCACTTTGACGACGATTTAAGCTGCAGCTCATTCATATTGGTGCATGATGACCTTTAGTAAGAACCTTACACAGATTCGAGTTCTCAAGAATTCCTCACTTTGTTGCAGAAGCACGTGGCTCCAGAACAAAATGTAAAATCACAACCATACCCAGAATCATAGTTGCAGAAGCAGTGCTGCTAATCACGAAAGGATGCAGCCACCCAGCTCTCCCCATTCCTCCATGCATGCCTCATCAAGGGAGGGCGTTTTTGCTTGAGGTTTCAAGGCCTAGATCCCCGGAAGCCACCTCGGGCGAAGCAAGCAAGAACAGGATGAGCAGTATTTCCAGAACTCCTCGCGACAAATCGCAACCAGCCGCAAGATGAAGGCTTCTAGCCAGCCTTCCGCAATTTCCACAACCGGCCTTCGGGAGAAACGCCACCTAAAGACCTAAAGAAGCAAAGAAGCTAGCGCGCAAGGTAGTTTAAAGGAACCCTCTGTGACCACTGGCATGGAGTGTAAGTCTGCCTGCACAGGTCATACCGGTAGAGTGCTTCAGTGCCTTCAGTGCATTGGAGCTACGCGACATGATATGCCGGGGCCCTGGGCAAAGACTGCCGAGATGGCGAAGTCGTTTGTTGGCGAGCAGTTGCTGCTGTTGCTGTCTTCATGGTCGCTTTGTGTTTTTACTCATGTCCGATATTGAACTCTTTGTGGTTTGACTGTCTCGCTCTCACTCTCCCTGTCGTCGCACGCGCCGATCCACATCGCCCTCATGCCGCAATTCTCTTTCGATGGCAGTCGGAGTGCACGGCAGAAGCTGCTCAGGCTTCAACAAGAGTAGCCGGACGGGATGTTAGTCACGAAGTGAGCATTTATTGAGCAATGATGCAAAGGCGGGGAAGACTCCGTGGAGCCGGGCCCTCAGCAAAATCCAGCCGTGGAGATCGGCACGGGCAGCATCGGGCAGGGCAGTGCAGTGCCAAGGTGGGGCGAGCAAGAGTTACTGGATCATCTGCGTCCATCAGGTAGCCGGCTCGCCTGTGCCTTGCTCCCGCAATTTGTGTGGCATGACAACCAGGTGGTCTCACTGAACAATCGCCGGCGTACCAACACTTGGTGGCTCCTGCCCTAGAGATGGGCCACTCGACTCTCTGTTCTGAGATAACGATACTGTGCTCGCAGGCTGTCTTGCTGGACATGGATCAGGCGCCCTCCACAGTTTCTGGTGAGCGTTAGGGAAGCACGGATCTACCTGAGCATCACTTTCAAAGGTGAACCGGTCTCGCTTCCTCGATTTCGTTTCATCTTGCCCGCGATTTCCACCCGGAGGCTGCGGTCGGTCTTTAGATCTGGAGATCAGGGGCCAGGGAAGAAGCCTCGCATGAGAAAGCAGGCAAGAAATGCATGCCAGGTATCGATTCGTTCCACGTGGACGTGTTCCCAGACTCGACCGCAGGCCGATGGAGAAGCTCCCTAGGTCTTAGGTGTCGATGGCTTTGCATGAAGGTGGAGTCTGCTTGAGGCATCAGTGCATTGAAAGCCGTGAGAATCCTAGCTCCATCTTGGCATGTAGACTGCGCCTTGGGCCCTGGAGCCTCTCCAGAAATGGGCAACCTTTGCAGGACGTGGATTCCCACGATCGCGCGCCTGCGCCAACCAGCTCTATTTGCCCCTGTGCCCTGTGGCGCAGCCTTCACAACGCACTTCATTTCCGTGCCTCGCTGCCTATCCCGGGCAAGTCTTGACAGCGCCTGGTAGCACCCTGAACCCCAAACCCTAAGCCCTCATAGGGTGGAGGGTGCTCAACAAAAAAACCCTAAAACCCTCCGTGACTAGACGTCGCAGCATGTTGTGAACCCGACAGGGCCCATCCCGAGAGCCGCAGGTACAGATCCAAAGAGGAATTAAGGGAGAGACTCCATGAGGCCAGGAGCTTGATACACACTCACACATGGAGTCCATGTTTCGCAGTGTATGTGTGTGTGTGTGTTATATATATATATATACACATGTGCACATACATACAGTATATATTCAGTAGAAACGTACTGCATGTGTACTTATCGGCTTATTTGTTTGTTATGTTAGTATTTCGTGGTGCATTTAACCCTTGCTCATCCCAGCGCAGGCGATGCATGGTTCTGCTGGACATCATGAACAGGAGCAACGTATCCTGGCATCATGACGAGGCCCAGTCGACAGCTTGAGGAGCAGGGGAGTTAGTCCACTGTCAGGGCCAGACCGAACAAAAGCTAAATCCTTTGTGAGTGGCTAGCTCGGCTAGGTAGGAATGTCAGTGTTCGTGAAACCATGCTCTGCAAGCACTACGTCGTGCCTAGCACCTTGGCAAAAATAGCCCAAAGGTCAGTCTGTCAACTCAACGAGCTTCATCACGGACACATTTTTGGGCATGCTTTTCAAGTGGCCACCCGCTGTAAGTGCAGTACGGCGATGTACATAGTTGGCAACAGTCGAGTGAAACTTAAGTTCTCCGTTGTCACAGCGTACAAAAAAGAAGGAGCTGCCGAATCTTGAGCTCGGCTGTCGCAGAGGGAGTGTCTATCCCGCCCCACACTTGGAGTAAACTTAGTAAACGGTGCATCCAGCTTCAAGTTAATGGTTCAACCTGAGCGCAGCATCAAAGAGTCACCCTGGAGTTAGGCCAAGTGAACATGTGTCACTGAGAAGAGCAAAGCTCATTCATGACTCATGATCTTCCAGATGCCTGCATTGAATCGCCCTGTCTCTGGTCTGCGTTAAGCAGCGAGATGGTGTTGCACGCGGGCTGCGCGATTTGCGTTCAGTCCTTTTTCAAGTGAAGTTAGAGACAGGATTCGGCAAAGGTGAGACAAGTCATATTGTTTGTGTGCGACGCAGAAAAATTCACCGAAGGTTTGGTCCGGTCAAATAGTGGATGTGGCCCTCAGAGCCAGTTGGCACCCTGACGGACATTGTGCTCGATTTTTTTGGCAGAGTATCGTTTGTCAGGTTGGGTCTGGGCTACGGAAGCTCTCATGCATGCCTGTAACGTATGTATGTAGTTAGGTATTGCAGTGCTTCTATGACCTGGAGCGTGACTTGCAAGCTCACGTTCACATAGTCGAAACCATGGCTCGAATGGCTTAGTTGTGCAGCGAAGTCCAACACGCGCTCATGCCCCCCAGATCAATTATGCCGTATGTATGAGGCCAGCTCTAAGACAGCAAAGGGTCCCAAAGTGTCTTCGATTAGCCGCTTAGCCATGAAGCCGCGTCCAAGCCTGGATTTGGCTGGCACCGCTGAATTCCTGAAGTCCGGTGCATGCAAGTCTGTCTATGTCCTGACAGGAGCAGGTGCCTCGACAGGCGCAGGTATCCCAGATTTCCGCTCTCCGGGAGGCATGTACGACTCCTTGCGGCCAGAGCTTATCACTGCTACGGAGGCGCAACGCAAGCGCATGCGCATGGACCCAGTCAATGTCGTCATGAAGGACATGTTTTTTCAGAACCAATTCCCTTACCTCGAGGTTCGAAGGCCTTTCATCCTGGGCACGCAACAGCAGCAGTGGAAAGCAACATTGACACACTGGTTCATGCGATTTCTGGAAGAGGAGGGCTTGTTGAAGCGCTTGTTCACTCAAAACATTGACGGCTTGGACTATCAAACTGGCATCTCGCCGGAACTTGTCACAAACGTCCACGGAAGCTTGGCCCGAGTGTCATGTGAAGGGTGTGGCTATGAGATGCCGTTTGATGACTTCTGCGCACAAGTCCGCACGAATGTGAAGGACATTTATCGCACAGACCCCACTGCGCCTGCAGAGTCTTCTAACATAAATTGTCCACGGTGCAACGCCCCACTTGTGAAACCAAATACTGTTCTTTTTGGCAGCTCGCTCCCGTCAGAGCCACTTGACTGTCACAGTCAGATAGGCTTCTGTCGTCTGTCGGTTGCAGCATTTTACTTGTGGTTCATGTGCTTATCACTTGTACTGGCACCATTGGTGTTCCAAATGCCTCCTCGGGCGTTGTTTCACTAGCCAAGGTTCTTCGAGCAACTCGATGATTTGAATGGGGCAGATCTACTGATCGTAGCAGGCACTTCCCTGGTCGTGTCGCCGGCCAATTCCGTGGTGATGTACGTGGCAAAGGACTGCTTGAGACTGATTGTCAACAAGGAGCCGGTTGGCCAAGATCTGGGCATCCGATATGGCAAGGATGCTACTCGGGACGTTTGGGCTGGCGAGGTCTCTTGTGATGAAGCTTTTCTCGATCTCATTAAAATGCTGGGATGGCAGGACAAGGTCCGCAAAATCAAGCATCTCTTGCCTGAGAGCAATCAAGCGATGGTGAAGGACTTATGATGCCAAAAGGCTCGGGACCGCTCTTCCGAGCCTGGGCTTGCATCAACTGGAAAAGTTCTTGTGAGGAGCACTTGCCCACGAGCTACGACTCACGTGGATGCCATACATGTCCGACTATTTTCGTTTGTCTGCATCGCATTTAGAGATGGTAGAAGACGTAAAAAGATCTTCAGATAGTACGGTAAATATTAAAACAGCTCTAACTTTTTGTCTTTATATGAGCAATAGATCATATTGAAGTTTGAAGATCATTCAAAATTGATTAATACATATATATATATATATGTATATATAATATATATATATTGAAATGCTTGTAAGTTAAGATATTCAAAATACACAAGCTATAATTATATGATAATATATTTCAAAAATATGTATATATATATATATATATTTGAATTAGTTAATTAACTTATTTAATTGAAATTTTATTTTTTATTGATTCTGAAACTTTGCTTCGATATATGTATTTTTGGGCATTTATTGAAAATATATTCTTAATTCCTATATTTTATTATATCGAATCGGAATTTGATTAGTATACATTGATATAGACTTCGTTCGAAATTTTCGAGACTTGCACATATATTAAACTAAGTTTAGAAAAAAATCTCTAATAATATGGTGTTGTGTTGCTTGTACTTGTGCTTCTTCGTGCGCTTTGGTCTCTGATGACTTGGTCTTTTGATGTGATATTAATTGAAAGTCTTTTGTATTATTGGTTGTATTGTCTGACTAAAATCCTGGAAATTTTAGTTCCGCGTGTACTTAGATCTCGGCAGAAAAAAATCTTAGAGATTTTGGTAGCTTTACGACATCGCTCGGTAGTTATACCTTGGTGGTTTTACAGCGACATTTTCGTAGTAATAAAATTCTGTAGATTTCTGGTAGCGGCTCCAGTCCCGTGCTTTCTGAATGTAAGTGTCTCTGTGTGTTTGTGTTTGTGTGTGCGTCTCTGTGTGCGTGTCTCTCTCGGTATGTGTTTGTGTGGGGTGTATTTGTCTGTGTGTCTCTATGTATTTCGTGTTTGTATATTTGTCCGTAAGTCGGAGTGTATATTTGTACATGTATTCGTCTATGTCTGTCATGATTTATTTATACATCTATTTGTATATTGATCTATAGCATTTGTCTATTAATTTGTTTGTTTAGAGTACGTAATATGTTTATATGTATATTTATTAATTTTATAAGAATTTGGTGATTAGGGATTGTTTTGTGATTAAATATCTAATTTGATGTTGATTGATATTTCTTTGATATTTGAAATTGGTACTTTTTGAAATTGGATTTGTTGGCGTTTGGTGAATTTTATTGATATATTTAGCTTTGTGTAATTTTTATAATTGAATTTGGTATTTCTTTTGGCATGATTTAATAATATGGTATGTTTTGTTAAATATGATTTTTCGTATTGTTATATTTTGTCTAAATAAGTATATATAATAGTTCGGAGAGTTAAGGTAAAAGAGAGAAAGAAGAAGAGCGATAAGGAAAAATATTAATTGAATATTGGAATACCATAATATAGGATTTGCATTTATATTTATATTTATTGGAATTTATGAACTAAAGTGCAAAAAAAATATAAGAATGGCGGAATATTCGCTATAATCTGGAGATAGGAAGAATTAGATTCGCGATTTAGATTTGATTCGATATTTTATTGAATTTATTTTAATATTTTTGAGTATATTTAAATTAGATTTAGAAATTTTAGAAAAATCTTGATATCTAAAGTGGTATTCTGTCTTTTTATATAAAATTAAAATAATTCTATTACATATAAAATCGAAATATTAATGAAATTCTATCGTTAAATAAACGCCAAAAATAAGTTAAATTAGAGTGACAAATAATATATAGGTAAAATATAATTTTTACATAAATTTTCTTAATTTTAATTTTTCGTTTGTAATCGAATGATGGAAATCGATTGATGGGGCGTTAATTTTTTCGATTAATTGATAATATAATTGATAATTATTTAATATTAATGATTCTGCATTTAATTGAAATATTATATAATAATTTAAAATATCAAGAAATTGAAATATATATTTTAATATAAGATATATATATATATAGAATCAAGATTCAATAAAGAGAATAATGTTTATATTATGAATTGAAGAAAATATTGATAATTATGAATATAATATTCTCATAATTTCTCTGCGTAATATAAATAAATAAAATATTAAATTAAAAAATACAATCTCTTAAATAGAATTTCATATCGATATAGATTCTAAGATTCATAAATAAGAAGATTTCATTAATTAATGATAATAAATCGTTTTTTTAAGAATATTTTAAATAGATAGGAAGATCATTGAATATATATGGAAGAATATGATTATTACTAATTTATTTTCATATATTATTCTGACTATAATATTTATAATATCATATTATTTAATTTTCATATTAGAATGATATCATTATTTCCAATAACGAATGATAAGCGATCGACGAAAAAATATATTAATGAATCTTTCGTCGATTCATTACGAATTATATTCATTTATTAATATATTTAAGTCAAATAGAGGCCAATGGATATGAATCGTGGATACAGTCATTTTAATGATTCATATAAGAATAATGATAATAATCTTGAATATCAACTCAAGATCAAGAAACGCCATAGATGAAATATTTATCTCAAATTATCGTAATCGTCTAGGGCCGTTTGTCCTTGTTATAGTATTGGTGATCGCCTAAGGCTAGACGGCTATCAAGATCGTTATTTCTATCGTCAAAGAATACTTCTGTCGTAATTATCGCGAGATTCCGAGCTCAATTCCCATATAGCCCAATTAAATCGGAGCGAACTGAAAATACTTTTTTAATATAAGGTATGAGATATTTTTTGTTTATTTAGAGTATATTTATCTTAGAATTTTAAATATATTTATTATTTAAATATATATACCTCGAATTATTATTTCGGCAGGCTCATCTAAAAAGAATCTAGAAAAATAAATTCAAAAATATAAAATAAGGCATATATTTCTAACGTAAAATTTGCCATATACGAAGAAATCCCAATTATAATTTCAAATAAATAATCTCAGAATCGATACCAAGAGCTAATTAAAAATGTTTTTTAAAGACAAATATAGCGATTATAATATATCTATCATTAAAACGAAAATATTAGAATAATTAATCCTAGGATTTATTAATCATATTTCAATAATTAAACAATTAAGCCCGATAATTTGAATTAATATATAATATCGCCCAGCCAAAGCATAGTTAAAAATCTAAATTCAATATAAAGATTTATGAGTTTAATTATATAAGTTAATATTACGAATTATTCATCTAAATAATCAATAAAAATCAATTGTTT
>CAJNJA010018730.1:0-10480 GCA_905231915.1 Symbiodinium necroappetens | reverse complement strand
GTAGTGGTAGTGGTAGTGGTAGTGGTAGTGGTAGTAGTAGTCGTCGTCGTAGTGGTAGTGGTCGTAGTAGTAGTAGTAGTAGTAGTAGTAGTAGTAGTAGTTGTTGTTGTTGTTGTAGTTGTTGTTGTAGTTGTAGTTGTTGTAGTTGTAGTTGTAGTTGTAGTTGTTGTAGTTGTAGTTGTAGTTGTTGTTGTTGTTGTTGCAGTTGCAGTTGCAGTTGCAGTTGTAGCAGTATCAGTAGCAGTCGCTGTCGTAGTCACAGGAGGTGGGATGCTGAACCGTCCTTGGGCCCCTGCCAAGGTGGCGTCGTTCATAAGACGCAGCTCAAGCTCCAAACGTGCCCTGGCTTTTGGAACGCAGGGACGAAAGCCACGGTCCAAAAACAGGCCGGCTTGGGGATTTCCGGCAAATTAAAGCTTCACAGATTCACAGAGTCCAAAAATTTGGAACCTCAGGGGGCTGGAGGCTTAGGGTTCAGGCTTGACTTGGGCGACTTGGGCGTGGTGTCCACGCTACAAAGCTTCCGACGAAGTCTGCTCCTGTCAAGCTCCCTCTTCCCAAGCAGCGGCTCAGCGGATGCATTGCTGCATGGGCCACAGTATGACCACTGGCAGCGCGTGGCTCCGTCAAAGAAAGCTGATCTTCTCCATTCCCGGAGACGCTTCTGTAGGGTGGCTAAAGCCTAAACCCTAAACTCCCTAAACCCTAAACCCTAAACTCCCTAAACTCTAAAACCCTAAACCCTAAATGGCCCAACGCTGGAAAAATGAGAAAGACCTCCGAGGCCTCTGAGAGCCTGTTATAAGCCCAAGTGCGATTGCCACTGTAATGCAAGCTTCGGCACGCAGCCAAGGTGCAGAGTGGGACCCAGAACTATACTCATTCCCTGGCCCTGAGTGCCTCCATACATGGCAGAAAACATGGGTAGTTCCCTAAAATTAGGATCCCGTTTAGGTTATCCCTCCTACAGCAGCTGGGATCGTTACAGATTCCTATAGCACCATAACTACATGCTGTCGATGATCCATATCCTTAGCATTACCTTAAGGACCCTAAACTATGGGAATTCTGGTATATTCCTTCTTATGGGCAATGCAGGACTAAGGACCCTAAACACCCTAAACCCTAAATCCTAAACCCTAGGACCCTCAACCCTAGGACCCCAAAAGGGGAGCCTAATTTATCTCATCCACCCTAGGGACCTTTAAGGGTATACCGACCTCGAGACTCCCAGGCATTCAAGGGAAAACCCTTCAGGAATGGTCTTGCTTAACATGTCGAGGCTTCTGGGAAAGTCTTGTAGGGTTTAGGGTTTAGGGTTTTCGGGTTTAGGGCTTAGAGTTTAGGGTTTTAGGGTTTAGGGTTTTAGGGCTCAAGGTTTAGGGCTTATAGGGTTTAGGGCTTTGGGTCTTCGGGTGTAGGGCTCAGGGTTTAGGGCCTGCTATACCACCCTGCTAGAACTGGTACTCCCAGGGTCGACTCTTACAAAATGCCTGCGACCTCTAGACCAGAAGCCCCCAAGGCTATGGAAGCCTTTTGAGCGGTCTACAACGCATTTTAAAAGTCTTACAGTTTATCTACATATTATACAACCCTTCCAAAATCTGTCTGGAATCCATATAGAATCCTTACAGAACCGGTCTAGAACCCTCTTAGACACCCTTCTAGAACCTTTTCAGCACCTTCGAGAACCTTAGACACGCTAAGCCCCAAAACTCTAAACCCCAAAGCCTAAACCCGAAAACCCCACTAAATTGGCTTCACTTCCGGCCTCTGACCGTGGGTCGGACGCCGGCTGTCGCCCTTCTTGAACGACTTGGGTCCAACGCCACCTGCCGTGGTTTAGGGCCTTGCAGGGGGTTATACGGGTTCTGTAGGACTCAGTATCTAGGGTCTATAGGGCTTAGGGGTCGGTTTGGGGTTTGGGTTTGGGGTTTAGTCTTGGGGCCATCTGACGGATCCATACGATAAATCAGGGAATAAGCCTTTTTCAAGGCGCCCAAAAAATTCTCAGCTATACATTGGGAGTCGATTTCTACATTCGTCGTCCCGTTTCAACATATCCAACTGACTACAACTTTCGGAACAACTTCAGGAAACCCTAAACCTTAAACCCTTAACCTACGGAATAATTTCAGGAAGATCCCTTGCTTGAATGTCAGGCCCCTCCATGTTGAGGATCCCACCACTTTTGGTAGGGTTTAGGGTTTAGGGTTTAGAGTTTAGGGTTTAGGGTTTAGGGTTACTGTTAGCTAACGCTACGGGTAGTAGTGTAAGGAGATCCCAGGTGCTTCACGGTCGAGGCATCCGTGTACGCATTTCGGACGTAAGGGTTTGAGGAGAGTTCCTGTAAGGGTTCAGGGATCTTCGTTGTTGATCCAGCATGCTTGGAGTTTCTGGTCCTGAGGAGGCTTGTTTCGTCCAGGATGGTTCCTAGAAGCACTCAAGACCCCAATACAGCACGAACGGTTGAACGCTCCGGGTTTAGGGCTTAGGGGTTTAGGCTCCAGAGTGCAGCCTGTGCCCCCTCTCGCCACGATGAAGGTGTCTTCGTGGCGCAGGAACCTGGAATCAGGAAGGTCCATGTTCTTATTATTATACTATAGCCGGGAGGGATGTCTGGTTGCCGACTGAAGACTCAAGCGTGGTCTGCGTCACTATCAACCCAGAATAAGTCAGATTCTTGATAGAACGAGTCTTTTTTTATAAACAACTTACACCTGCGTCCGGGTTGTGCAGCCTGGCCTGGATACCATGAATGAACGGAAGCAAATTTTTGTCCTTCGTTAGCTCCACTGGTCTGGAGTGTTGTTTCTGTGTTGGTAACACGGGTGTGGGGGCAACGCATCGCAACTGCTTTCACAATGCCTGCTGTTGTCTGCCAACTAATCATGTGGGGCGTGGCTATAACTGACGGCAGCCTTCCGGGTATAGATATGTAGCCACGCACAACTAAACAATGCTAGATTCTTCTTGTCAAACCTCGCGACACTTTGGTCTCTGAACATGCAGCGGCAGTGGCCAGGCCAAACCAAACTGCGAAGATGCCGATCGCCTAAACCCGGAAACCGTCTCTGTCGCCCAGGTGCTGGTACCGGAACTGCGGAAGAAAGATGCGGCGACCTTCACTGCCGAAACCATGCTGATCCGTTCTCAGAAATCCCTTGACACCCTGCACCCCCGAAATCCTTAAACCTTCAGTCTAAACTCTAAAATACTAAGCTCAACACCCTAAACTCAGTCAAGGAATAAACTCCAAAGCCTTAAACCCCTGAGCCCCACAACCTCTGAACCTCTCAGCTGTAATCTGATACATCCGCCACGATATCACCCAGTGGCCTTCGGGCGTGCGCTCGCCACTGAAGACCCGCTCCTTGTCTCATGCAACCACTGTGTAAGCTGTTGAAACAGTGAAACTACTTGTGTTGCAGGGGTTTATGGCTTAGGGGCTTAGGGGTCTGTTGGGTTCAGGTTGAGCGTTTGGAGCACTCCCTAAACAATAAACCCAACCAACCCATGTATGTCGAAGCTGTGGGGCTTGTCATGTGCTGGGAGTATATGGTCTTCAGCGTTTTTTTCTGGGATCATACGGATTCCTTTCCGGGCTCCTTTAGGGGTTCAGGTTTAGGTTTGGGCACGGGGTTTAAGGCACTTGGACCGGCAGCGTAGCGATAGTTTTTTGGCCAAGTTTCTCGGATGATCGTCCCCAGAGGCACCTGTGCCAGGAATTCAGGAAGTTGAGGTTTCGGCTTTGGTGTAGTAGGGTTCTCTAAATTTGGGACCCTTTTTTTGGGGGATCCCCCCAGATGAAGTTACTTAGGGGCTACCTGTAGCCGGAAAGACCTACCTTTTTAGGGTTCCTTACTATGGCTTCTATATATAGGTCCTTAAAAAGGTAGGTCTTTCCAGCTACACAGGTAAGGGCTCAGGCCCTAAACCCTAAAACCTAAACCCTAAACCCTACACCCTAAACCTTGAACCCTAAACCCTTAAACCCTAAAACCCTAAAACCCCAAGCCCCTAAACCCTACACCCTAAACCTTAAACCCTAAATCGGCTACAGGTAAGGGCTCAGGGGTTCAAGCTGTAGGTCTTAAGGGGCCTGGGTCTCCATGGGTCTAGGGTTTAAGTTCTTGGGCTTTAGGGCTTTGGGGTTTAGGGTTTTGGGGTTTAGGGCTAGGGTTTTAGGGTTTAGGGTTTAGGGTTTTTGGTTTAGGGTTTAAGGGTTCTTGGGCTTTCGGGCTTAGGGTTTAGGGTTTAGGGGTTTAGTGTTTAGGGTTCTTGGGCTTTCGGGCATAAGGTGAACCTGGGACTCTAATTTTCCTACGTCTTTCTACCCTGCTAATTAAGGGGGTAAGGGCTGGTAAACTGCAGGTACAGAGAGTTACGGGAAGGTGGGCTGGGTTGGAGAAGGCCTCCTGCTATGCGATTTAGGTGATTTGAGCTGCATATTGCTGCTGAATCGTTGAGGGTTTAGGGTTTAGGATTTAGGGTTTAGGGTTTAGGGTAATATCTAGCGGCCCTGTTCTTCTTAGAATTGGGGCTGTGGGTTATAATATCTTGTACTACTACAACCAGGAACCTGAAGGCATAGAAAGCGTAGTATTGGCGATCGCCCCCGCTTCTGTACTACTGGGTACAGAACAACATTAAAGGAAACTACAGGTGGGGAATTTAGGGTATATAGGGCTTCTATAAGGCTTCTATAGGTATATAGACCTTCTACAATAGGCTCCTATAACGGCCACTACCCACCTGAAAATATCCTAGACAACAAGGCTTCAAGGCACCTGGAGCACGTAGTCCTTCCCTGACTTCCCGCGCGACGAGTCGTGTCCTGGGAGCATCGTGCCTTAACCCGAAACCCTAAGCCCCTAAACCCTAAGCCCCTAAACCCTAAACCCTAAAACCCTAAACCCTAAGACCCTTAACCCTAAAACCCTAAGCCCCTAAGCCCCTAAACCCTAAACCCTAAACCCCTAAGCCCCTAAACCCTAAACCCCTAAACCCAACAGCACATTTTCGGGTTGGGCTAAACCTGAAGCGCCTGACTTCCCAAAACCTGTCGCCCCGATATGTAACGGTTTAGGGTTTAGGGTTTAGGGTTTAAGGCCCCAATCCCCAATTCATAGGTCTGAAAGCCCCCAATTACAAGAGACCCTTACAGTAACCCCTTTGAGCCACATGGGTAGTTCTCTAAATTCCGGTCCCTTTTTTGGGTCCCCAATATAGCACGGCACCCTTATAACAAGGGCCCTAAAAGGGGACCCTAATTTAGAGAACGACCCACATTGACATGAGAACCAGCCCTTCGAAGGGCGGCCGCGGGTCCGTCTCCGCCGTGTTCCGCGTTGATCTTCTCGGGCACATCCTCATTGGGTTTAGGGTTTAGGGTCATTGAATGCTTTCCAGAGAAGAGGGAAAACAGGTGCGTGAAGTACGGGTTTAGGATCTAAAGTTTCGGTCCCTTCTTTAGTGGCTCTTTGGGGCTTTACACGGCTTGGCATGGGATGTATACGAGATTTCACAACCAAGTGTTGCAAGGTGTTGCCAGGGACGTATGAAAGGAGTTCATATCAATGGACTCATGGGGCTCTCGAGGTTCAAGAGCTGCTAGGGCTAGGGTTTAGGGTTTAGGGCTTAGGGTTTAGGGTTATGTAGGGGCTTATGGCGTTCAATTTCACCTCGCTACAAAGTTTCAAAGGTGCCTTAAGAAAGCTCCTAAGTAGATATCTAGCGACTAAGTATATCCTCAATTGAAAGGGGTCTTGCAATCGGTGGGTAGAGCTGAGTCCGACTGCCCCGACGGCGCTGCTGCCAACTTCTGCGGCAAAGCCTCCAGAAAGCTTTCGATCTGGGTCGTCGCCTGCCAGATCTATACCCATAGGCTCCATGGTAGTTCCTTTCTGGGATTACCTTATAGGGTCCTAAATATGAACCACAAAAAGGAACTACAATGGAGCCTATAGGTAGGGCTAAGGCTTTAGGATCAATACTGCATCGGGTCGAGAGTGAGATGAGCACCGTGGGTTCGAAGGACTGGCAGGTCTGTAATTACACAGAGTACCTGCTTGGGGTTTGGTTTTTTTGTGATTCGTGGGATCAAGCCAGCCCGCCACCCACCTCGGAACCACCCCGATGTCCTCAGCCTAAGACCTCTGAAATTATCAAACAGACCACCTACATCCTACACCTTAATCTCTGAGCCCTGAACCCTGCAACCCCCTGAAGCCTAAACCCTATAAACCCTAAGCCCCCTAAACCCTAAACCCCGTAAACCCTTGCACCCTAAACCCTAAGCCCCTAAACCCTTTCACCCTCAACCCCCTAAACCCCCGAAACCCTTAAACCCTAAACCGGAAACCCCCTAAAACCCCCGAAACCCTTAAACCCTAAGCCCTCAAGTTCGCCTTCAGAATCACGTTGCCGCCGTGGCCACCATAGCCAGGTCCGGTGGGTAGGTGCGGCCTTCGGTTCGCCTCTGTAAGGGGTCCAGGTTTAGGGTTTAGGGTTTATGGGGTTTAGGGTTGATAGGGTTTAGGGTTTAGGGGGTTTTTGGTTTAGGGTTTAGGATCTAGGGTCTAGGGTTTAGGGCTTATAGGGTTTAGGGTTTAGGGTTTATAGGGTTTAGGGTTTAGGGTTTAGGGTCCAGGGTGGAGAGGGGGACTTGGGGTTTAGAGGGGACTTGGGGTTTTAGAAGGGAATTGGGGTTTAGGAACTTAAGGTTAGGGTTTCAGGTATCGGGTTTAGGGGTTTAGGGTTTAGGGGGCGGTTTAGGGTGTAGGGTCTCGGGTTTAAGTAAGTAGGATCTAGGATTGGTTTAAGGATGTTAGGGTTTAAGGGTTCCGAGTTCCTGGTTGAAGGATGCTCCAGCTGACAGTGAGAAGAAGGACAGGCGAAGCAGAAAGCTTTGACCACCATAACCCCCACCCCCCAAATAAACCGTGGGGTTTAGGGTTTAGGGTGTAGGGCCCCGCGAGCACTAAATCCATAAATCCTGAAGCCGCTGAATCCAAACTCACAAAAACCAAACCCTTAAACAACCGAGGCGCATTGGGTGCTGGGCTTCCACCGTTTCCAGCTTTTGCGGACAGCCAGATCCTGCAACGGTTCCGTCGGGGTGTAAGAGGATATTCATATTTTTAGGATTAACAGGGTCTGCGAAATGTTTGGAAGTATTTTGCCACCATGTTGGACGGGCTCCGTATGGGCCCTTAGGGTTTGGTATACACGTTTTAGGAGAGTCTACGTACAGTGTTAGTGAACTCAGTGCTGCGACCAGAGGCCCAACAAAACACATACACACACACACACAAACAGATATTATACATGTATACATACATACATACATACATACATACATACATACATACATACATACATACACACACACAATCACACGCAAACACACACACACACAAACGTTACAACGTCACGAGTCGCGATGGTCGGGATGCAGGGACTTTCTGGAATGCCTCGCAAAAAGCGCTCCTATACGCCGGAAAGAGAGCCCTCGTGTTTGCCGTCTTTGACCCCATCACAGCCCAACCCTAACCCCTGAACCCTAAATCCTATGCGCTTCGAGGAGGTCCGGCCGGTCCTGTCCACAAAAGGTTTTTGCAGCCGTGGGAAGGACTCCACATCCTCTAACCAGGGCTTTTGGGGTTCGGGGGTCAGGGCTTAGGGGGTTTAGGGAGTTTAGGGTGGGGGTTTAGGGGTTTGATAGGGGTTTAGAGGTTGAGAGTTTGGGGGTGTAGGGGTTCAGCGGTTTTAGGGGTTCAGGGTTAGCGTTTGGGGCCGGTTTAGGGCCGGTTTAGGGCTTGGGCCTTTGAGAGCCGGGTTTAGGTGTCGGGCTAGGGGTTTGGGAAGCCCGTGGTTCAGGGTTTGGGCACTGCTGTGTTTTGGGCTTGGGATAGGGGTGCGCCGTTGCTACGTTTTCATAGGTAACTATTAAACGGCCGCTAGAGTAGCATGATTGCTAAGACCAAGAGCAACTCAGAGCTGACCCACTTTTGCAAACGGAGTCGTCCCTGCCACCTTCCGCTTCATTGGCAATAATCCTCAAAAAACCCTTTGAAAGCACTTGAGGGCCTAGGGTTTAGGGGCCTAATATACCCTGTAACCCCCAAATAAAGAGAGCACCCCACCCTAAACCCTAAACCCCAAACCCTAAAACCCTAAAGCCCTAAACCCACCCCACCTCGGTCCCAAAAAGCTCCACCACTTGGCCTGGCGAAGGGTCGGCGGAGCCTCGGAACGGAGGAGCCCGAGCCCCCGAGGCACCGGCGGGCTGCTACGAAAAGGTCCGCTCAGGGTTTTAGGGCCTTGGGTTCAGGGTTTAGGGTTTGGGGTTTAGGGTTTAGGGCCTTGGGTTCAGGGTTTAGGGTTTGGGGTTTAGGGTTTAGGGCCTTGGGTTCAGGGTTTAGGGCCTTAGGGTCTAGGGTTTTGGGGTTTGGGGTTTTGGGTTTTGGGTTCAGGGTTTCCCGCTTGCAAGAAGATCCAAACTTTGCACAGTAGCCTTTCTTGTTGCTGGCTTGGGGGACTTGTATTTTGGCCTGCTGCTTGTGAAGTATCGGGGCATTTTGTGCTCACGGACACAATTGGGATTTCACTGGAACTAACAACAAGGGTAACAATATCTCCAACCTGCCATCCAAAACTAAATCAGTAGACGGCAAGGAAGCAGCCTCTTTCCAGCAGAAGGTTTTCCATCCAGCAGACACATGCCCAAACAGAGCAGCGGGTCAATGACGGCTCGCACCCGGGCATTCAGCCACTCCATTGCAAACAAGCTGCTTATGCCCTTGTTCCGAGCGCGCTCGGGTAGCCTCGCATGCTGCGAGCTCCATGGAGATTTAGGGTATCAGGTTGAGCGGCTCACGTTGGTTACTATGGTTACTCTACAACCTGTCCTAAAGGCAGCCCCCGATGCTTTTAGGGCTTTACCGTAGCGCTTCTTCTGAAATTTCAGGGCTTAGGCTTAGGCGCTCGGAGCTATATAATATATCCTTCTTGGGGGCCCCTTATTATAGATTTTCGTAGAATACACCCTTTTCGGGGCTTCTTATTAAAGTTATAGTATAATAATACACCCTTTTGGGGGCCCTTTTTTGGTATAGTTACAGCTGTAAAGAGGGCTTCTCACCACAAGGCAGCCATGCGAGTCGCTTGCGGGCGAGCTGCTCCTCAGCGCGCTCGCGCGCAGCGAGCGCCGCTGCGTCCGCAAAGTGCCGGAGCCTCTGGGGAGGACGGCGAAGGACGAAGGGAGAACGGCTCGGGTGTTTAGGGTTTAAGGTTTAGGGTTTAGGGTTTAGTGGTTTTGGGTTTAGGGGTTTTGGGTTTAGGGTTTAGGGTTTGGGGTTTCGAGTAAAGGGTTCATGTCGGAGGTTTACAACGCTAAATCTATGCCGAATTTAGGCCAGTTGAGGGTTTGGAGCGGAGAGGAGAGCACGTGTTGAGAGCGACAATGAGGTCCCGAGCCATCAAACCCCTAACACCCCTTTAAAACCCTCATCGGGGCCTTACACAGAACCCATGCAGAAGCCGTTAACCCTAACGAATCCGTCTGCAATCCTGAATGAAAACTCTTGAAGAAAAGAAACTTCATCGAGCCCTTTAAGAAGAATACCATCGCACCTCTCCCAAGCCCAATCCTAGCTACGAAGGGGCCTATGCTAAACCCTGGAACCCTTACACTAACCCTCCAAAGGGAACCCCTTCAAGGAACCCTGTTCCACACCTTCAAACCCTGAGCCCTAAACCCTAAGCCCCAAGCCCTAAACCCTAAACCCCCGAAACCTTAAACCCTAAGCCCTCTAAAGGGAAGCCCTTCAAGGAACCATGTTCGACTTGCTCCAGCCCCGACGCCATGTTCAGCGACTTTCGCTGCTGGGCCCGAGACTGAGGTGCCAGGATGGCCCGGGAGTAACACCCTGGGAGAGACGGACCGGGGGGCTTTGGGGCTCTCCTTTTATGGGTTTAGGGTTTAGGGCTTAGGGTTCAGGGTTTAGGGTTTAGGGCTTAGGGTTTAGGGTTTAGGGTTTCTGGCTTCCTTAAAAAGGCACATTCTAGCAGACGTGTATATACCCAATAATACCTTTCTAGTACTTCCACAACCTAATCCTTAAAGGGGTTTCTGGGCTTCTGGTGTAAGGGTCGAGGGGTTGAATTCTGGCTTTCAGGGATCTGCTTGAAGGTCTGCTGTGTAAGGGTTCTACCAGGGCTCTAGGGCGTAACCCTAGGGGTTTCGGATTGTACCTATAGTCTCCATTGTAGTTCCTTTTTGGGGTTACCTTTTAGGATCCTTAATATGGATTTGGTTATATAAACCAAAAAAAGGAACTACAATGGAGACTATAGTTATAGGTAGTGAGTGCTTCAAGGTTTCTAGTCTGTTTTAGGCTTGGAAGGCCTTGGGAGCCCTCGGGCGCCTTGATTCATGACCATGCCTTGTGAAAGTTTGGGGTTTTAGGGCTTAGGG
>CAJNJA010018728.1:0-10481 GCA_905231915.1 Symbiodinium necroappetens | reverse complement strand
TGTGAAGGCACCCTCCGTCCCAGCCTTTCCTGCACAAGGATGACACGCACAAATCGAGAAGTGCGCAATCACTGGAGGCCATTTTTTGCTTGAGAATAGAAAAGAGGGTTTTGTGAAGGCTCAGGTTATGAGCCCAAGGCTCAGCCTGTTGCCCTGCGTGCTTCGCTAGAGTGCTAGAGTGCCATGGATGATTCAAGTCTTCGTCGGAGGAGAAGTCGAAAGGAAGGTGATCCAGAGTTTGATCTAGGTGGCGAGTTGGCAGTGCGTTCCCAGGAGATGACTGCGGTTGCTGGGAGTGGAGATGCTGCTGAGAGGACAGCGGGGGTGAGCCCCCAAGAAGTCGTACTCGCGAGTGATGTGCAGATCCAAGACAATCGGGCCAATCCCTTTTGGTCAGAAAGGATGAAGGAGGAGGCTAGATTGAGAGCAGCAAGACCAGCATCTTTGAATGAAGCGGTGACTGGTTCTGAACAGACTAGCGCATCCACAGAGCTGAGGGCAGTGGACGATGCTGTAGGGCTACCTCCAGTTCCTCAGGGACCACCGCAAGTGTTTGGACCGTATGATGATACTTTGGCGGCTGGTCCGGAAGAACGTTCCGGAAAAGGGCGCGGACAGACTGCGTCTGTAGAGGATCGATCGGAAGGGGCTGGAGTGAGAACAACTGCAGCTGCTACTGGTTCGGAGGTTGCTTCGATTGAGCCGGCCGCTGCGCTTCAATCACCAGGTCTTCGACCAGCTGAACGGCAGATCCTGACCCAGATGAAGGAGTTGATGGAAAGCCTCTTCGAGCAGAATAGTGGTATTGTACAACGTCTAGAGAGACTTGAGGAAGACCAGGCTATGAAATCTGCTACTTCAGGGGGCTCTCAAACCTTACGAGAAGGGTTGCAGGGCGCTGTAAATGCAGGTGACGAGCAGTTGAGTTGGCATCATGTGGGCAAGGAGTCTTCAGGGTCTTCCTTAGGAAGGTATGTGTCAGGCAAAGAGCGAAACACTCCTGATTATGTTGAGGGTTTGCAAGAAGGGTATAGGAAAGCTAAAGAGGAAGCGAGAGCGGTTTCCAGAGAGTCTTTGGTGAGTTCCCCTCCGTCGGTGGCGGAGCTGCTGGACATTTCCGGAACCTTTAGACCGAATCGCAATCGTGCTGTTAGCCCTCTGCCGAGAACCCCTGAGCAAATTCAGAGAGTGGAAAGCCGTGTCTGCACAACGCCACAGGGTACTCCGATTCCATCAGGTGAGCCACCAAAGTCGCCACGTCTAGGACATTCGGGACCTCCTGTAGGGTTTACTGGGGTTGCCATGACAGAGGGGTATGAGATTCCGGGGTGTAGCTATGAGGAGTCGTTGCAAAGTGGGTTTCCTGACTCGCTAGGGTTTCGGAATGAGCGCCACGGGGACTGGATGCTGGAGGGACGGCCAGAGCTCCATGCCGGATCGCTCGGGGCTTTCGCCGCGACGNNCGTGGATACAAGATTTGCGCCCCCTTCTCTTCCTAATCATGGTAGCCCCGGGAGTGCCTCGAACAAAGACCCGTATGCTCCAGGGGATAGGGTCTACTGGCAACTGCCAGCTTTGGAAGAGCCCACTGCTGATTCAGACGCTGCTACTAGAGCTTCGGATTGGATTCACTTGTTGGAACCAATCATGGCAGATCTGGCTCCTTGGAGCTCGCTGTGGTGGAAGCGTGTGCTCTATGAAGCTAGATCTTGGTATCAAAGGTGGTGTGAAGCACTGGCATCGGACAAGGCGCTGATACAACCAGCCCTCTCGAAAACTCTTGGGCATTTGAAGTTCAGACCTTTGGAAAGTCGGGCGTATGCTATGCTGCAAGGGGCGGTTCCAGAGACTGTGAAGCAAGCATTGGTAGCATCACGATGTTCACATTGCGTAGGTGTGCTGTACCACGTGTATAGGCTCTTTCAACCGGGAGGGCTCCAAGAGAGGGTTCGGCTTTTGGAGACTCTAACTAATCCGGGACCTTCAAATGCGGCGTCGGAGGCTTGTTCTAGGCTCCGAGCTTGGCACCGTGCTTTGGCTAGGGCAGCCACTATGCAGGTAGCCATACCAGATTGCTCGATCCTTTTGAAGGGTCTTGACGCGGTCGTCAGTGCAATTCTTAAGCGGCACCCTCATGTAAGTTTTCGCTGTAGTTCCGCTAGACACACGCTGCAACTTGATCATCAGCCTACTCTGGAGAAGGTTAAAGATTAGTCGAAGATTCTTTTGTCAGAATGTGACATGCTGGCTGTTTCTGGTGAGGACACTGTTCCCAAAGGACCCAAGGTTCCCAAGGTAGCTAAAGCTGAAGCTGACGTCCCATCAAACAACCCTCAAGCCAAAGCTAGACCTCAACCTCCTCAATCTGGGAGCCCTGCGGCTCCAGCAGACGAGGCCAAAGGAAAAGGGAAGGGGAAAAGCAAACAAGAGGGACTGCCATGCAAATTTTACCTTACAGAGGCGGGTTGTAACAGGGGACGGGCGTGTCGTGCGGTGCACAACTTTGCGCAAGCGAAGGGGGAGAGCCGGTGTTTCAACTGCGGAAGCACAGGCCACCGTCAGGACAAGTGTGAGCGTCCAATGGGGCCCAAGGGAAGGGGCAAGGAGGCAAATCCTCCTTGGGGGGAGTCATCCTCCTCTTCGAATGCAACTGCGGGTGCATCAAATGCCAACGGCTCGAACGCAGCTACTGGGAACTCCGTGAGTGCTCCAAAGGCAGGCTCTAGCTCATCCCAGCCTCACGGGAAAGGTGGAGCTCCACAAGTGGCTGCAATGGGTTCTATGCCGAGTGGGTCAGGTCAAGGGTCGGTTCAGACAGGACAGGCGGCACCAAGCAATGCTGACTCGACACAGGTGCTTGTTGAAGAGTGCGCGCGAATTTTAAAGGGGTTTAGGATAGCTGCTTTTAGGGCTGCTGACCAAGACACCCAGCGTAGCACTAGTGCAAACACCTTCACTGCGCCGGGAGTAAGCTCAGAGAACGTCGAGGAGCTTGAGGGTGGTATTCCAGCGGGGATGCTTCAGCATGCTCTTAGGAAGTGCCAGGCCAAACCGAATGGCCTTTTGGATGGAGGGGCAACACATGCCCTTCGTCAGGCTACTGAGGGTGAGCTATCCTTATGCAAAGAAACTCGTGTCAACTTGGCTGTAGGAACTGCTGCGCTGAAAATTAACCCTGTAGGCACAGTTGTCACTGCAAGTAGCTGCGCGCCTATCGTGCCTCTAGGTGCTTTGATTGCGGAGCTGAACTGCTCTGTGAAGTGGGATCACAGCTCCTGTGAGGTGTTTCATCCAGTCAGAGGGTTGTTGCCAGTCACTATGACGTCTATGTGCCCTGAGGTTCCGTATCAACTAGCCATTGATTTGATCCAAGAGTTGGAAGATCACAGGGCGTGTGTCATGCAACGAGCCTTGTACCTTAAGAGCCTCGCGATGAACTCGAACTCCAACAACTTCGAAACTTCACAAAACATTGAAAAGGATATGAACGAGGATGCTGGAGACATTGCTGCACTGCGGTGGCTGCAATGGTTGTGCCCGGGAGCACCTGTGGAGTTGTTGGCAGCAGTGCCTTCAAGTAAGCGTGGGGAGGTGAAAGGTGAAGATCTTCCGTTCAATCGTCGTGTGCGTCGTAGGGTGCAAAAAGCGCAAGGAGTAGTGCTGCACCTTTTCTCGGGACAGACTTCGGCGAGGGAACTGGGCCATCTACCGAATGGGGTCTATGTACTCTCTGTAGACGTCAACAAGGGAGCGGATCTGCTTGGCCGAGCGCTGTTTCGGTACTTGTGCCAATTGTGCAACAGTGGGAAAGTGTGGGCTGTCATTGGGGGACCACCATGTGGAACGTATTCGGTGTGTCGGGAGATGGGCCATTGGGACCAGGGTCCTCGGCGTATTCGGGCTAGAGTGGGTCCGGAGCGCTATGGTAAAGAAGGCTTAGCCGCTGCAGAGCAGCAGCAGCTTTGGGAGGCGAACTTGCTGTACATGAGATTTCTGTACCTGTATCGGCTAGCGACAGTCGCTACGGACGGGAATGTCTTGTGTGTGCTTGAGGGACCTCAGGATCCAGCTACTTACAGGAAAGATTGCCCAGATGCCGCGTCCTTCTTTGCTAGTCCTGAAGTAAATCGCCTCAAAGAATCAGAGAACATGTTGATTGCTGATTTTCAGCAGTCAGGGTTAGGACATGAAGCCTGTAGGCCGACTTCGGTACTGACCAACAGTTGGTGCTTGTACAAACAGCTGCATGGGGTTCAGGGCAGCGCTTCCAGTATCAAGTTGTCCGGGGACTTACCAGCTCGCATGGCGCAAGCCAAAACCTGGTCGAAGTGGGCTCCGGGTTTGTGTAGTGCAATTGGGAGGGCCATAGAGCAATGGTTAGGTTCCAGCCAGGAGGAGCGTTGGAATGAGCGTGAAGCGGATCATCGTACGATTCGAGCGTTGAGTGCGAAAGATGCGGAGTTTTGTGATCACTGTAGGCGAGATCATGTTGTTTATCGTCGGGACTGTGCGGTTTGTTTGGGGGGTATGATGAGAACACATCAACACTTGCGTAACCGACATCCTCAATCCAATGCTTTGGTTTTGTCTTTAGACCTTATCGGGCCTTGGAAAGCAGGACATGATCACATGCACGAAAAACCTGTTCGACATGTTCTCGTGGCCACACTGACAGTTCCGGTCTACACTGATGGACGTCCAAAGCTGTTGGTTGACCCAAACGGTGATGCTCAAGATCATAAGCTACCGGAAGATGATGAGGGTGATCATGGTCATGGGGAGGCGGCTTTGCTTAAAGCACCATCAAGTAGCGCCGCTGATGCTCATGATGCGCGCTGTGCGTCGCCGGGCTCCGCCGCTGATGCTCATGATGCGCGTCTCCGCGGCTTCCCGGTTGGGGGTACTCCGAACCGGGACTTGGAACATGAGTTGGATCCGGATTTGTTTGCTGATGAGAAAGCCTTTAAAGCAGACGGTGTGGATGAGTTTGAAGACACAGAAGGTGGAGAAGATCCAGTTGGAGCGGGGGAGCATGACAGTGCAGAGCCTGAAGGGGAAAAGGGTCCTAGCGACAAGTTCTGCAAAGATATGCGTGCTAAGTTAACCGAGCCGGTTCGTGTGCACAGCATTCTGTTTGCAGAACCTCTTACTTCCAAACGGGGGTCTGTGGTGCTTCAAGCTGTGCAACGCATTTATGCTCGCATTCGCTTGTTGAACCTCTCAGTTCGACGTATCCATTCTGATCAGGGTAGAGAGTTCACCAATCGCAACTTCGTTGCGTGGGCAACTTCGCGAGACATTGCTCTTACGCACTCATCCCCCAGTGACCCTAAGGCGAACGGGCGAGTGGAGGCACACATCAACTTGGTGAAGGGAGGGGTACGCACGGTTCTGTCTACGGCGCCAGATCTCCCGGTCAGTTGTTGGCCTCATGCGCTGCGTCAGTGGGTTGCTCAGCGGTTTGAGAGGAGTATGTCGTTGTTGGGAGGCCAGCTGCGATCTAGACCACTGGTGCCGTATGGCACTCGGGTGGTGGTGCGCAAAAGAGAATGGAGTCGCAAGTCTCCTTTTGACGTGAAAACCTTGCACGGCACCGCAGTGTGTCCAAGTGAGCGTGTCCATAATGCCACGGTAGTGCGCTTGGTGGATACCCAAGATGATGGAACTGAGCTTGTTCGGTTGTACACCGCTCCGGTGGCGGTGCAACGTGTGTTGCAGCCTGTGCAGTTTGAGGGCAGGGAGCTTCCTGAAGAAGCAGACGACCCTCCGCCTCCTCTGCCACCGCCTTCCCATCCTCCTCGTACGGGCGGCCGTCGGCTGAGGGCTAAATCAGCACCCGTTGCGAGATCGGATGATGGTGTGGAGGGACTTGTTGAGGATGCTGCTGGCCGCGATGCGGCCAGGGGGGAGTCAGATCTTCTTTTTGATGAGCCAGTGCCCGGAGCAGGCAGTGATGAAGGGGGTCTTGGTCTGGGGGAGGCCTTCGCAAGGGGCCTTTGCGCTTGTAGGGACAAAGAAAAAGAAGAAAGAAGTGAGAGCGAGAGTTTAAGTGAGAGTGAGGGCCTTCTAGACGTCGAAGCCAGAGCTCAACAGTTGCTCAAAGGAACCTGGATCCCAAAAGGCGAACTGAACACACTGCTTACTGAGGCCTTGCAGGGCAAAGTGTTGTCTTCCAAAGGTAGAAAGGTAGATCGCTGCAGCCGTGCGCAGGGAGCCAGAGGGCTGACTCTTGGCCTTTTTGTGTATGGAAATGCTGTAGGAATCACGAAGCAGACTACGCAACACAAGTATCTCACCGCAGCAGTAAACAAGTACCTGCAGCAGATCGTGCCGGATGCCACGTGGGCAGCGTTGAGAGTTTTAGAGACAAAGGGAGGCACTGAACCACATAGGGATTCCCACAACCAAAAGGGGTCGGAAAACATCTTGTGTCCCATGAACGCCTACGAAAAGGGTAGGATTTGGATTGAAGGTTCACCCGAAAGCCCTGAAGAAGAGGAGTTTGAGTTTCAGGTTAAGGGTGTTGCTGAGAGGAAAGTTCTGGGTCGTTTTGTGGGCGGCAGTGACCAGGTTGTTCGGTTTGATCCTGGAAAATGGCATTGCGTTGAGGAAGCTTCTGAGATAAGAAGGGTTGTTGTAGCTTACACACCTCGTATGCTAGATCAGGCAGATCCAGCAGACAGACAAGCGTTAGCTGCACTCAACTTTCCTCTGCCTCCACAAGAGCTAGATGCTTTGTCTTCCCGAGACTCTGTAGTTGCAAATGGCCAGGGTGAGCCCCGCAGTGTCTCTTCCCGCGAAACGGAACAATCCGAAAGGAGAAGCCGAAACCTCAAGCCGGTCTTAAACCCCCAAAACTCTGTGCATGCGAACTTGTAGGCGTTTCAGGGGATCATGCGGAGTATCTTTGTAGGCTTCGGGAGTTTGTTGCTGAAGAACAGAGGGCCTTTTCCGAAGAAGTTCAGTTAGGCCAGGGGTACGCCTCACTAGTACAAGCTACCGAGCTACAGGATATGTATACTGCGGCTGTGCTTGCAGAAGAGCATGATCATGCATTGGACGGTTTCAGCAGAGGGGTTGACACAGGGTTTTGGCTTCGGAAACTTCAGACTATTGAAGGGATTGTGAGGGATTTTGAGGGTCGTGGGGTTTACGAGAACGTGAATCTTTGTAGTGTCCATGTTGGGGATGCAGGTGAGAATGATGAGGGAGGCGTGTTGGACACTCACGGCAAAGAGCCAGCAAACGAGCTGGGAGAGTTGCCGCTGACAGGTGAACCTCCTCTTCAGTCAGATGCTAAACACCCAGATTTTGGCCTGCATTCTAGCTACATAGAATCTAAAGACGCGAAACCCCCTGAAGACCCTGCGATCCTATTGCAAACCCGTGTAGTTTCTCAACAGGAGGTCTGGCAGGATGTTGATAGCTGGCGCGTTCCTCTGACGGAAGAAGTCAATGCCCTCAAGGTCACGCATCAAGCTGTCAGGGCCATTAGTCCTGCTGAAATCGCGGAGCTTGAGCAAAGCATGACTGTTACGCACATTCCAGGCAAAGTTGTGTTCACGCAAAAAGCTGTTACCAACAAAAAGCGCGCTCGAGTGGTAGGCTGTGGAAACTACATGCCGACTGCTAGGGACGACAAGGCTGCAGGAGCTTTAGGACAGGCTCGCAGTCAGGATCTGTACGCTTCTGGAATGGATGGCGCGGCAGTGCGATTGCAAGTTCGTCTTGCATCAGCTAGGCGATGGAGAGCAGGTACTTTAGACGTGAAGACTGCTTTTCTTGCTGCTCCATTGTTTCAAAGGCAGGGTTTGGGTTCCAAGGCCACTAAGAAACTGGTGTCAAAGGCGATTATTGTCACGCCGCCCAGAATTCTCGTCACTTTGAATATCGTAGAGCCTGGAGAAAAGTGGCTGGTTCTCAAAGCCCTTTATGGGCTAGCAGAGGCACCGGCTGCATGGGCTACTGAGCGCGATCTGCAGCTATCTCACATGAAGTGGACAGACGAGCACGGGTCTACGTTTTGTCTGCAGCAATGTCATACGGACGAAAACCTCTGGAAGATTCTTCGTTGGGATTCTGAGGGAAAACGCCACATGGAAGGTCTTATCGGTATCTACGTAGACGATATTCTGTTTACGGGTGAGACGGAAGCTGTGGATGGCTTCGTGAAAGCTGTCCAGGGCATATGGACCACCTCCGAGCCGGAGCTCGTGCAGCCAGGGGCGTCTGTTCGCTTTTGCGGTTTCAACCTGCATGCTTTAGAGTCGGGAGGCTTTCTTCTCAACCAAGAGGACTACATCAGAGACCTTCTGTTGCGCTATCCTCATGTTGTAGGTACTTCTGAAGTGCCTTATCTCAAAGATGAGGAGCCTTCGGAAGAAAGCCCTAACCTGCAGACGCTTAGGCAAGCGCAGGCTTATGGCGGCGCGTTCCAATGGCTCTCATGCCGGTCGCGACCCGATATAGCCTACGCGACAAACCGTATTGCCCATTTGATGAGCAAGTTTCCCGCTTACGCAGTGGCTTGCAGCGAGACGCTTTTGAAGTATCTTCGACGAACCATTGACCTTGGCTTGCGTTTTGATCCGGTTGACGGTGAGGCCATGTTTGGTGAAAGCGATCAACTAGGAGCTCCTCGGCAGCTTGCTCTTTTGGAAATCTTTGCGGATGCGAGTTTCGCGCCGGCAAATCAGAAGAGCCAAACAGGAGTTGTTGCTACTTTCGGTGGAGCGGCCGTCGTTTGGTTGAGCACTCGCCAGTCGGTTGTAAGCTTGTCCACAGCAGAAAGTGAGTTGCATTCCACAATTGATGGCATCACCTTGCTTCATGTTTTGGGTCCTATCATTGCGGAGTTGCTTGAGGTGCCAGTCAGAAAGCTTGTTTACAACGACAACGTCAGCTGTGTAACCTTGTTTTCGGCTCCGAGTGGAGCTTGGCGTACCAGACATCTGCGTCTGAAGGCCAAGGCCTTTAGAGAGCAGCTGGAGGATGAACAGTATGAGCTGCGTCATTTGGTGGGTCGTTGGATGTTAGGCGACTTGTGTACCAAGCCTTTGCAGGGACAACGTCTTCGTGAGCTGTGCCAGTTGTTGGGCATGACCAGTCCTTTGCAAGCGGGTTCCGCTTGGGGGGAGTCAGAGTCGAAACCCCAATCCAAATCAGAGTCGAAGCCCAAATCCAAATCAAAAACGCCAGAAAAGCCTGAAGCGCCGGTTGTTGCAGCGTTGCGTGCTCTTACTGTGGCGTCGTGCGTGCAGCGTGTGCTTGGTGAACGAGAAGTGTTGGTCACAGTCAAGGTTGAGGAAGGACATTCTGAGTCCGGAGACCAGCAGTTCACGAGCTTGCTGAAACTTGCTGCTTGTGTGTTGGCGTTGCTTGGCGGCTTGTTGCTCACTTGGTGGTTGCGTTGCCGAAATACTCCGCCCGAGGATCTTGAGAATGTGAGGGCTTTCAGAGTACCATCTGAGCAGGCTAGCGACTGGTCTGTGAGAGAAGTTGGTTTCTTAGATAGCCCCTCAAACCAAGGTTACCCTAGGCCCGATGATGTGCCTCCTGAGGAAGGTCTTCGACAACGACTCGCTAGGGTTGAGTTTAGTACCCGGAATCCTGAGACCTCTAGTGGTTCCCGAGACAACCCCGTTGCTACGGAGGGCCATGGAGGGGGGAGAGCTGGTACCGGGGGAGGACTGCAAAGCTGGTTAACTGCTGTTCAGAGACATCTGGAAGATCAAGGCGTTGCCGCGGTCTACTGCGATGACGTGTTGGCCGCAGGAACACCGACCTTTTTGGAAGCTGTGAAAGTCGTAGTGGGACAGCCTGAGCAGGACACTGGTGTGAGAACGGAGCGGGAGGCGGACACTGGTGCGAGAACGGAGCCTGTGGAACAGGAATCTGGACGTATTTCTGGTGAGAGAAGGGCGCAGGTTCCTTCCACTGAGAGAGTCCGCATCGTGCCCAAGAGTCCTCGTAGCTCAGGTGCGTTGGAGCCTCTACCGTATCCAGGAGCCAGTCATTCCACAAGCTGGACACAGCCTGTTGTGAGACATCGAACAAGATCGAAGACCGATGGGACGAAGCACCTTCAGCAAGACCTTTAGCTTCTCGCTGGAAGGGCCGCACAGAGTTGGAGCTACAGCCTAGAACGTGATGTGAGTCCGTTGTATGGCACAGGTCCGTTTTTAGAAGTACTGCATGGGTGCAATCCGTTATGCCGTACAGCACAGAGGATCTGAAAGCTGCGACGTTTTCCTTTCGTGAAATGGCCTTGAGTCTACAGTTTTTTCGCTAAGCATCCGAAGGCAGTGAGTAGGAGGGACTCTTTGAAGTCTCCGCGCTGGAGGTGCGGAGAGGGGGAGTGTGAAGGCACCCTCCGTCCCAGCCTTTCCTGCACAAGGATGACACGCACAAATCGAGAAGTGCGCAATCACTGGAGGCCATTTTTTGCTTGAGAATAGAAAAGAGGGTTTTGTGAAGGCTCA
>CAJNJA010018727.1:0-10308 GCA_905231915.1 Symbiodinium necroappetens | reverse complement strand
TTTAGGGTATTTAGGGGTTTAGGGTCTAGGGTTCGGGGTTAGGGTTTAGGGTTTGGGGTTTAGGGCTTAAGGGTTTAGGGTTCGGGGTTCAGGATTTAGGGTTTAGGGTTTACGGTTTAGGGTTCGAGGGTTTGGGGTTCAGGGTGTAGGGTTTAGGGTTCGGGGGTTTGGGTTTAGGGTTTAGGGCTTATAGGTTTAGGGTTTGGGGGGTTTGGGGTTTAGGGTTTAGGGATCGAGGGTTACGGTTAAGGTTTAGGGCTCAATAGGGTTTAGGGTTCGGGGGTTAGTGTTTAGGGTTTAGGGTTCCGGGGTTAGGGTTTCGGGCTTAGGGCTTAGGGTTAAAGGTTGGCTACCCAGCCCCTCGACGTCATGATATTCCATAGGCAACGTTGGTAGGCACGTCGGCTCAGCGGCGTTGTCCTGTGCCATGCAGTGAAAGTCGCCGGTGGTCAAATCGCAAGCCGCTTTAAGCTCCGGAAGCCCGAAACCGAAGCCGATACCGCACGTCACGAGCGCATGATGCTGAATGCATGTGTTCTTCCTCCACAGCAGTCGGCACGGGCGTAGCACGTAGTTGCTAACAGCAGTGGGACATCCTTATTTGTTACTATACCCTTGTCTACTGCATCCCTTGCAGAAGCATCCGGCACCCAACATAAGCAAACAACATCAGCACACAAAGCACAGAACACCCCTAAACCCAAAACCCTAAAACCCTAAAGCCCTAAACCCCTAGATCTGAAATAATTTCTGAGCCTAACTTCCCTCCATGGGCCTTCTCAGGGTCATGAGCAAGGGTGGTACCCCGCCCCCTGTCCTTAGCAAAGGCTTCTGCGCTAGTTTGGACAGGGGGCGGGGGGGTGGGGGGGGGAGGGGGGAAATGCTTGAGGTTGCCCGAAGCCCTGAACCCTGGCTGTTTTTTTTGGGGTGATGGAACTGTGAGGCTAAAGATATGTCGAAGAGAAGTGCGGAGGTGGGATCGTAGGAAGGCTTTTGTCCAGGGTCCAACCAGCCTGTTGACCTCACGAGCAGCTTTCCTAAGGACTACCGGACATAGGGCGGACGATGAAGGTCGGCTCGTAGGATGGTCGGGGGCTTCGCGTGCAGGGATTGGCGGATTGCTTCGTTCCGGTTCCCGGTCTGGTCTGCAGCTGCAGGTGGAGAGCGAAAGCACGAAAGCTACCTTACATGCTCTTTGCAAGCTGACGCTTCTGACAACCTGTGGTACCAACAAGGGTTATAATTTCAAGCAGCCCGCAGGATTTTGGGGCTAAGAGTTCGAATGAGCAGATAGTTTCGACCCTGATGAGTGCAAGCCGAGGCTGAACCAAACAGAGAGGCTTACCAAAAACTGCTAAGGCGCATGTGGCACTACCTATAGTCTCTATTCTAGTTCCTTTTTTTGGTTTAACCGAAATATATATTAAGGATCCCAAAAAGTAACCCCAAAAAGGAACTACAATGGAGACTATAGGTAGCAAGCCGGCAATGAATCTTCGCATCGCGACACGCAGGAAAAGAGCATTACCAACAACACCACGAGTACCAAATGCTAGCTGAGCCATGCTGCAACAACTACAACCATAGCAAACAACACGAATTCTAAAATACCATCAATACGAACTCGAGTTGCAAACTCTTAGAGCCCGAACCCTTCGTGCAAGTACTGCTATTCAAGGAGAATCACGGCAACCAAGAAGATCAGCTCCGGACATCGCGTTCGTCTTTGCTGCGCGCGTCCATGGCCTCTCACCCCAAGCTTGAAGAAGAGTTCGGTCCCCTTGGGTTTAGGGGTTTAGGGGTTAGGGGTTTAGGGGTTTAGGGATTTAGGGTTTGTGAGACTAGGGTGCGGGAGGTATACTGAATGCCCGCACTTCTCAAAAACCTGCATGACATTACCCCGGCGGTCCAAAGCTTGTTGACGTTTAGGGTTTTGGGTGCCGGGCTGTGTGCTTGGGCTGATATTCAGGTGGGGTACTGCGCGGAGATCCTGGAAGGGGGGTCCAACAGGGGTCTACTATAGGGGCCTTAACAATTCGAACAAGGTTTTGGGGGGTTTCTATGTTTTGTAACTATAGTATATTGAATCCCCTGTTCTAATTCTTAAGGCTCCTACATTTACCTAGCAGCCCCTACTCCTCCCTAGTATCTAAGGTCACCAAAGGATCCCTTGGTACCCTCCCCCCCTTTTGAGCTACCCTTACAGACCTAACGCTGCTAGACGTGAAGGGACAGCCGACCTTTGCGGACCTTCCATGCAAAGCACGCACGGTTTAGGCTTTAGGGTTTAAAGGGTTTAGGGAAACAAAATCTCTCCAAATCTCAAACTCAAAAAATCCTCGTACACCCTGCAGCTAAGGCTAGACTCGAAACCCTAAACTCTGAAGCTGTCCCCTGAGTCCACCTGCCTGGCTCTAGCCTGTTCTCCTTCCTTCACTCGGATTGAGACGTTGAGCATGTTCCCTACGGCTCCATGTAGTGTATGCTTAGTCCGTTAAGTCTCTATATATACAGGATCCCCTTAAGAGTTCCAATAGGGATAGACTTTACTCGATTCCCCGACCCTGTAATCATGGTTCATTTATAGCTGATTCGCTGTGCAGGCAAGGCTGGGAGACTTGTTTGAGGTCTTGTTATGACACCTTAGACGCAACCTTAGGGCTCGTGGGCGTTCCGAAGTGGGCTGGGGTTTAGAGTTTAGGGTTGAGTCTTTGAGTGCCTTTTTCCGGGCACTGACAAGAAGTTCTCTATACTACTCACCCATCCCCAAACCCTAAACCCCAAAAACAGCACTGAACCCCAAAGAACCCGAACAGATGGCGGCCCTAAGACCTACAACAGCACAAACTGAAAAGGGAAACGCTTAAGGGTGTACTGAAACTATATAAAGTAGAATACTTAGAAAGGGCCCCTTGAAAGGATCCCTGAAGAACCTTTAAAGGAACCCAAACGAAATTATGAAACCCTACAAAGCACCCCTGAAAGGAAGACTCAACTACATGAAGCCCTACAAAGAACCCCCTTACAGGAACCACATAAAGAACCCTGAAAAAAGGAAACCGCAACAAAACGAATCCCTCTACAGAACCCCTCTAAAGGAACCTGAGGAACCTTTAAAGGAAACAACCATAGAATGAATCCCGCCAAGAACCCATTTAAAGGAACCCTAAGGAACCCTTAAAAAGGAAAACACAACAAAATGAATCCCGCTCAGAATCCCTTCAAAAAAGAGCCCTAGAGAGCCTGTCAAAGGAGTCTCGTCTCTTCCAGTCGGAACATGCAATGTCCAACACGGGCCAGGGCCGCCCTTGCCCAAGAAATACAGGAGCCTCAATAATTAGAGTCGGGTTCGACTGTATGGTCTCCTGAACAAGGGTTTAAGGATTTAGGGGCCTTAGTTAGAAGATGAAGGCTTTTATTGAAAGGGGGGGGGGGGGGGGGGGGTGTAGTGTAGCATTGAACTTGGGCTGTAGGGCTGTAGGCGACCTCGGCTACAGGAAAAACTGGGGGAGGGCGAGCCCCTCGAAACTGTACAAATCCTCAGCAATCTTAACTAAACTCGACACCGCAAACATCCTAAACCGAGACACTCAGTGATGTGAGAAGCCTTTGGTACCGATCTTGGTGCTTTCCGGGGTGGCTGCTTGTCATTTTGCTGTAGTCCTACCTTTACTCGCCCGCTGTATGAGCCAAAGATGCGCGGATGTCATCGGCAAAGCTGCACGACAAGCAGCAAAGGAGCTGACATCATCTCACAAAAGGAACTTCATTCGAGGTCCCTCTCACTGAGAGACAAGAGCAGAGCTGAGTCTTTCCATCATGGGACTTTTGTCCAGCACTGGCGGTAGCATGTTGCGCCTTGCCTTCAGCAAAGCACCGATGAAACCAGAACCCTTAGCCAAACCCTAGATCCTAAACCAACAGCCTACAAAGCTATACACCAACTAGTCTCACGCCATCAACCCTAAATCAAACGCTCCACCCGGAACCCTCAGCCCCATAAGCCCTATAAAAACCCAAGCCCAGCACCTGGCCCAGACCTGCTGCGCTACGTGATTCGCAGTCGTGCTTGCCAGCTCAACGATCCCTGCCGGCTCCAAAGGGTTTAGGGTTTTAGGTTTTAGGGTTTATAGGGTTTGAGGAGGATGCCCTCTTGCAAAAGAGCCATACCCTGCTACTTTGTAGGGTTAAGAGAGTTAGACATGAGCACCCTCCTAAACCGCGTTTTTTTCGGCATTCTGGTGTGGAGGGTGTAGGGGTTCCAACATGAGGTCCTAGAACTGGAATCACCAATGGGTTGCTGAGTAGAGCTGCTGTATGAAGCCTCAAACAATTGAAAGCTTCCAGCTGTCCAGATACCTGCAGACCAATATTTTTGATATGCTATAGCATACCATAATGTACTGCTGTATTAGTTCTGATACCACTAAGGAATTACCATGCTGCCGTCTTGACCTACAACTCTGATATGGCTCCTCCGATTTGTGCCTCATGAGCCTAGCTTCAAGTCGACGCCAGTCGCTGCTAGGGGAGATGAAACATTGTCCATAGCTGGTAGGCATAGGGTTTCGGGCTGAGTATAGAGGCCTTACTACTTAGAATACGGTTTTCGAGGCACATCATATATCGCAAATATGTTTGGAATTTACTTCTGTGCTGGCGAGCTGTGGCTCTCGCACGACTGCGCACACCTCCTACATGGGGCAGTCTGGAAATACTTCTCTTGCCCGTGGTTTAAGGAGTTTCGGGGTTTTTATGGTGCGGAAAGTATCCTACATTAGACAGGCAGATGCGCCACAGAACTCCCACGCCAGCGGAGCAAAGCCGCAGCTCTGCCCCAATTAGCACTGTGCGCAGTAGCATCCCGTCCCTTGCTTGCAAGGCCGAACTGAATGCTAGAATCTAAAAATAGAAAGCCAGATGCATGAGCCCGGCTGTCTATCTGTCTGTCTATCTATCTATCGATCTGCGTATTTGCCCGTATGTGTATAGACATCATACATTATCCGCATCTACTTAATTTACATGTCATTTCATTTTGATACCCAACTATACGCACAATGCACCCACATGCGCTACACATAAATGTACTACACATCGACACATGTGTCTTGCAAGCATGCATAGTCATGCCCACGCCTACAAATGTGTCCAGTGTTACAGATATGCATGCATCAATGGGTCTGTATTCATCTGTCGGTCTATGGATATACTGCATGAACATGATAAAACATCTGCCAGTATATGTGCATGTGCTCACACAGTGTATCTTTTATATATATATATATACATATATATATATGTATGCAGGTATATCTGGACTTGTCCATACGAGAAGGACAGCATGCAGTCAAAGATCCGCAAGCTCGAAATGTAACACACGTGGACGACGTGCACAGGCCACAAACAAGCACGCACGAACTCAGACATGCGTTCAAGTATGCATTGGTGTATGCACGCAATCATACAAATGAGCAGGCAAAGTAGTACGAAGAAAAACAGCACTCACACTTGATGTCAATCTCTCCCTCGGTAGCTCGCTCTCTCACTTCTCCTCGGCATCTCTCTCTCTCTCTCTCTTTCTCTGTTCTCTGCCTCTGAATCCGTTTCTCTTTCTCTCTCTCGCTCTCTCTGCTTCTGTCTCTCCGCCGTGTTCAATCTGTCTGCTACTTTCTGGTTTTGTCCCGAGGAACGGGGTGCCGACACGGACAAGAAGTGTAGCTCGTCTTGAGCTACTGAGTCAGGGTTCAGTTTAAGGTGTAGGGTTTAGGGCTGTAGAGGTGTAGGCTTTAATTACGTCTGAATGAAGAGAAGTGCTGCACTCGACGAGGGGATATAAGAAGAGGATGTCAGCTTCGCATCTTACTTGTTCCGACCACGTCTCAGAGATAAGTTCTCGTCTCTGCTTTGACGTTCTGAACCTTCATTGCCTGGCGGCAGCATGCACAGTCAAACCGGTGAGTATGTGCACACGCGAAGGTTGCCAGGATTGCTGTCGTCGCGATGTATTGCCATCGTGCTGGTACCGTTTTTGACATATGGGGGTTTCCGAAAATAGGGGACCCTAATATAGTACCCTACATAGTAAGATCCTTATTATAAGAACCTCAAAATACGGTACCCCCTTTTTTCGGAAAGCTGGCAAGTACTATGCTATCATATGCTTTGTGCTTTACTGAATTTCTACTATGGCATACTGTAGCATATATAACACCAAAAATCTATTACGCAAGTCTGACTCTGATCATGGAGGCGCTAGTTGTCGTCGTCGTCAGATCCCTGTCTTTCTAGCGGCGGTGTTGCGCTCCAAGACACAAGGGCGCTAGTTTAGGGTTTAGGGTTAAGGGTTTACGGCTGTTTTCTTGGGCTTTTTTGGATCTATAGGGTTTGGGGCAATTTAGGGTCTTTTGCCCAAAGGGTCCAGGGTACTGTTACGGGGGATATGAACTCAATGCTTCCTGCTGCTGACATGATTTCGCTAATCCTCTTGGTAAGGCTTGCATGCGTGCGTGAACTGTGAAAGCAAGATTCCCTACAGTAAACCCGGAACCCTAAACCCAGCCCGAATCCATAAACTAAAGCCGCAAACGAAATGGCGAAACCCACGAACATTGGTTACCATTGGTTGATGTACTTTAAGTCATAAGCGCCGAGAAGCCGCCATAGTGCGCTGGCCTCAGCAGTTGTGGAAACAAGCGGGCCATCAACAATAGACTTACATAGCAGAATCGACTCTGCATGATAAAAGACCCCGATGCATGCATACATACATACAGACAGACAGACAGATAGACACCCATGTATACGTATACAGACATGCAAACGCATGGACACTTACAGTTCTGAGACCCCCATCGTGCTGGGGTCTCTAGGGTTTGGGCCTGAGGGTTTCTGAAACACAAGAAACTTAATGATTTGCATGCAGCTTCTTAATCTTCAGATGATATCCCCAACAAGCAGCTCAATCTTGAACGGACTTGGAAAGGCAGTCTACCCACGATTATTGGGGGCAGGGGGGTGAGCTTCTGTCAATGTGCTGCTCCCTAATGGCGCCGACAAGTGTGTATGAAGCGGTGCCTCCACGGGGCAATACAAAAAACACCAGCACCTAATGAAACAACAAACCCTCAAACATCCTAAGCCCAAGGATGTATACAGCTTCCCCAACTGCCAAAGAAAAAATACCGAAACCCCTCACCTGTTAAGGCCCTGTTCGTGGAAATGTTCGCAAATGGGGTGGCGTGAAGACACCGTGCATGTCAGGTCAAAGCACGAATGGATAGAGTCATAGAGCTCACTTCCAGCATCCGTTTCTAGACTTCCAACCTGCTTTCAGGAAATCTAAAGTCTCCTCTGCGTCGGTCTTAGAACCCTACACCCTAAAGCCCCAAACCCTACACTAGAGCCCCCGCCAAAAATCCGAAAGCCACAAGGCCCCAAAGCCCCAAAACCCACACGAAATCCTGGAAAGCCCAAAAACGCTAAGACCCAAAGAGACTCCACAACCCGAAACCCGAAGCCCTTTGGGGGTTTAGGGGTCTAGGGGTTAGGGGTTATAGGGCTTATAGGGTTTATAGGGTTTAAGGTTTATAAGCTTATAGGGTTTAGGGGTTTAGGGCTTATAGGGTTTAGGGGTTTATAGGGTTGAGGGCTTATAGGGTTTAGGGCTTTGGGGGTTTTAGGGTTTAGGGCTTAGGGGTTTAGGGTTCAGTAACATTTAGGGGTTTGGGGGTTTAGGGCCTATGGTGTTTATTAGAACCCTAAATCCTAAAGCCCCAACCCTAAACCCTAAACCCCTAAAGCCCCTAAAAACCCTACAGGACCCGGGGCCACCTCGTGAACCGATCACGCCCAGCCGTATGAGGCCGCCTCTTGGCACCGTTTATTTTTGGACAAGGAGGGGGTTAGGGATTAGACTTTAGGGTTCTTTTGGAGGTGGTGGGGTGGATGTTTCATTTTGGGGGTTAGGCGTTTTGGGGTTGAGAGTTTGGGGGGTTTAGGGTTTAGGGCTTAGGATTTTGGAAGAGTCGCAATCTGAGGTGCGCGCGCCGGGTTGAGGATTCATGGTTCGGGCTTGTTTGCTTCCGGGTTCAGAGACCAGGGCTTCGGGTTTAAGTTGTAAGAGTCAGGGTTAGGGGTCAGGTGTAATGACTGTGGGAGCTCCTACAGGCTGACTAGTGCCTGAAGAAGCACAAACCCATTTAGACCACGTAGGGGAGTTACATTTTAGAAGATGGCTTTTGCGCTATTTTTGAAGGGTAATGATATGAAACTACAAGGGTATGCTGTTTGTACTTATTGTACTTATTTCGGCCTTTATAGTACAATCTTGTCACATGTGAACTTGGAGGAGACTGTTGGTTGCTACAAGAGCATTCGCAACAATCCTACTGGTAGCTGATCGGGGTATGGTGTTTTGTCTCTGACTCTGGGCGCGAGATCGCCGGGCTGGAATGTCAACATGCGCATACCTGTCCTGTTCAGGCAGTGTTGAGAGTTCCTTTACAGGTTATAATTCAAGGGTTTCGATCACGGATACTACAATGATATTGTCTTGTATTCTCTTGCATTATATTGAATAGTAACTAATACTATGCTAATTTAGGCCAGAAGCTGCGAAGGCGGGGATCAAGGGTTCCGGGTTTGGGGTTTAGGGTTTGGGGTTCAGGGTTTCGGATTTGAGAAAGGATTATATATATATAGAGTTATATTTATATTTATATTTATGTGTGTGTGGGCTGTTCGACAAGCATTTCAAGTGGGTGCGAGGAATTTGAACGACCACTCCCCAAGCCTGAGACCTGTGCTACTGCCGGCGCAGGTCACACCAAATAGACTTGGAAGTTGCATCTATGCCACCTTTAGGGTTTAGAGTTTAGGGTTTAGGGCTTAGGGTTTACTATAGATTTACCTTGACAACTTGGTAGGGCCTATCCCCGGAGCCTCAACCTGCACTGGCAGTGGTTCAGTCTCCAAGGTTTACACTTGGCCAATGCGACTTAAAATCCTGGGGCTTGGAGATCCAGGATCCCGATGCTAGCAAGCACATAGACTAAACTTTTAAACTCCACTTCCGCTCCAAGGGTTTAGGGTTTAGGGCTTGCAGGGTTTAAGGGTTTAGGGTTTAGGTCCTAGGTCCCGGGTCTATCATTTGAAGTCTCGAAGTTCCTGGACTACTTAGCACTCTGAATTCCCCAGACGTTAATGAAACCTTAAGCCTAGACCATTTCCGAAGCTCTCGTAGGGTAATCGACTTTATGGTCTTTAGACTTTGCCACCCCGTTCCCATCCCATTCAACGAGAGTTCGTTGCGCCTGCGGTTCGGTCCCCCTGGCACCGACGAAACATTGGATACGCGCGCCTGGCCGACAGGTTTCTTGAACCTTATACATCTTAAGCCCAATTCAGGTAGGAACAACTGGTGCTTCGTCCGCTTGTCGAAACATCCGTGCAGCGATATGCCGGGGGCAGGTCCAACAAGAGGGTATGTAAATCGCAGCAAAAGCACGACCGCGACGACAACGACTACTACGACTGCTGCCACGGTGATGATGATATGATGGTGGTGGTCAGCAATCCCCAAGAGTCCACATCCCTCTATAGACTCTACAGCTACTGGGCTCTGGGTATTGCAAGGTTTCTGTAAATGAAAGTTTTGTGAACCAGAGCCCGCTCTGGCAGATTCTGATGACAGACTTGGGGCTTAGGATTCCGGGCACAAGTGGGCTGTAGAGATACCAAGTACGAATATAGACTCGAGCAAGATAGAAGCTGTATGCTACAAACGTAGTATGGGGAGCTGCAATCATTGCTCGTGGGCTTCGGGAGCTGGAGGTTGGCCGCAGAGGTATGATCGCCGGACCGGTAAGACAGACTTTACAGGGACAGTCATGAACCCCAACGAATAACTTGCATCCTCAATCCTGAACCCTGAATCCAAGACCTGGAACCCTGCAACTATCGAGTTTCAACATGGCAGGAGATTGAATTTGCTCTCACAGTCCAGCGACAGTTACGACTGGGTTTAGCGCTGACAGGAGATGCTCTTGAGCTTTGGGGACAAGTGCTTTAAGGTACGAAGTTAGACTGCTAGGAAGAGGATGGGTGCAATGTCTGCACAGCGCAGGCACCTTGGTGATCCAGATGGCAGAATGTCAGAATATGCGCCCCTGAGCGCCAAGATCGCAGCTGCCTCCCGCAGACGGCGCTCAAGCTGCGCGGCTGTGGCAGCAGCTGCTAATGCCACCGGGGTGAGCGTAGCCGGTGGGGCAGCAAGCTCCTGAGTGGCTGGGGGGGGGGGGGGGGGGG
>CAJNJA010018725.1:0-10482 GCA_905231915.1 Symbiodinium necroappetens | reverse complement strand
GGGGGGGGGGGGGGGGGCTTGTCTGGGTTTTTTTGAGCCTCGTGGACTAAGCTGCACGGTTGAAGAATTTGGGGTCTTTCCGGCCCGGGTTCGGCCAGCTTCTCTGGAGCGCAGTCCTCTTCTTCTCGGTCTGCTATACTAAAACGCGTGTAAGACAAGTTGTCACCTCCCTGGGAATCTACGCCAGGCCTGTCAAAGCTGTAAAGTCGCAAGGAGTGAAGCCCGAGACTTTGCCGGAGGTCTTGCTGTGGCCTGTCTTTGTGGGCAGCCTCGCATTCAGCTTGGCGGGCTGCTTACCCTTTGCGGCCTCAGGGTTTCTGGTGCAAAAACGCGAAGACGGTAAGCTGCAAATTACGGTCCGAGCAAGGGGCGCATTCACAGGGACCCTACCCTAAAACACTAACCTCGACTCCAGGCCCTTGGCAGCCGCCAACCCAGGAAGCCCATTCATAGCGTCTCGTGAGTCTTGCAAATCCCAACTGAAAATCCTAAACGAGCACAGCGAAAGCTGGACAAAACATCGAGATCCCAAACTGTAAACCACAAGCCCGAGACATTGAACGCGAAGCTTTCGGCGCGAAACCTAAAGGAAAGAGCTTGAAACTTGACCCCACCAAGCAAAGTTACAAAGGTGAAGTCCCACCCTGAGCCTTAAACCTTAAACCGCAAAAGTCCCAAACCCAAACCTTTAAATCCAAACTGCCCTAAACCCTAAATCTTTAGACACGGGCCCTAAGCCCTGAACTCTTTGCACTCAGAATCAACAAGTAAAGATTTAGGGTTTAGGGTTTAGAAACCAATGGATCGAACCGCACTGCCCAAGTGAAGAGAGAGCCCCGAAAGCCTCATGCTTGCCTCGTGTGTCCTGATGATGATACGCCCCTGCCAACCTTGGAATTGAGTCGGAACGCTGCGTTAAATTGAGACCGTATCAAATCCGGCCAAAGTACCGGCAAGAGCAATAGTAAGCAGTAAGTGGAATAGGGATTTGGAGCCCAAGCCGTCAGGTTCCCCGTCGCGCTGTGCCGGGAACCGTGCGGCGGCCTCGGAGAATTCCGACAGGGCCTTCTCCTATGATTCTGGGGCCTAAGTAGCAAAGGGTAGCCTCAATTCGCAATCGCGAGACCTTAGGCCCAAAACCCGCAGCCTTCGCTCCTAAGCGCTGGACCCCGGAACATCCCGGTCCGATGTTCTTGAGACCCTACTACTCTACAGTCTTCCTGTGAGCTGGTCTTGCTGCAGCCCCCCCCCCCCGCGACCAAGCCCCGAAGCCCCAACACCCCAAGCCGGAAAGTCTATATCACCCAAAGCCCCAAAGCCTTCAACCTTACCACCCTCAAGCCCCCAAGCCCCTAACACCCCCACTGTAAGACCCGCCAAGGGCCACTCAGTAGGAGTAGGGGGGGTCCTTTTGACTGCCAAGCCGAGGACGCAAGGCCGAAGCTGGCGCCAGGTTCATGAGGATTGGGTTTAGGGCTTAGGGTTTAGGGGGTTTGGGGGTTTGGGGTTTAGGGTTTAGGGGGTTAGGGGGTGGGGTTTAGGGTTGAGGGTTTATGAGGATTGGGGGGGGGGGGGAGAATATAGAGCGTCTCGCCACGCAGCGGGCCATTATTTCTCTGGTATCTGGGTCCAGGGCCTGGAAATGGGTGGCTACAGCCAAAGCAGGACCTTTTAGGCTTTTTGGGGTCCAGTTTGGGGGTTTGAAGGTTTCAATTTCGGGCTCAGACCTTGTCACTCGCCTCGCGCCTGCTTGGGCGGGGGGGTTGTCGTGTGGTTGCGGGTTTGGTTCTGCTTGTTGCCCCCTGTGGTCTGGCGGGGTTCGGTTTTGGGTTTGCTTGGGGGAGGGGGTTGGTGTCATGATGATGATGTTGTTGATGATGATGCTTGTCTTTCATCATCATCAGCACCACCATCACCATCATCATCACCGTCACCAGCATCATCATCATCACTGATATTATGCCACCTTTCATGCCCCGTGGTTGTTTGTGATTTCTGTGGCTCGTCCGGAAGCAATTTGATAAGCCTCACGCCAGCTTGGCAGTAGCTCGTTTCGTGAGCCGCAGGAGGCGAAGAGCCTGCAAGATCGGCTCAAGGCCGTGATGCTGGAGAGCGGCCAGAGGGCTTGGAGGCCCAGAGGATCTCAGAGGTACTTCAGTGCGTCACGGCCCTCCAAGAGTTTGCTGTTTTGCGTGGCTCAGACGGTTTCGGGGTTCAGTGGCATTGAAGGAGTTTGGCACTAGATTCTCATCGTCCCGTCTTAGCCGCTTTAAACGGTTTCGCGCAATGTTCCCCAGGATGCAACACCTGAAAGCCCGAACTGCCGTAACCCTGAACCCCAACATCCAAATTGCTGGCCCGCGTCGCTGGAGGCATCCTCTCCTCTAGGTGTGCTGCAGAGTGTTTTTTCAAGACCTGTTACACTGTAACAGGATTGGTTGAATTTGGCCTCTGTCGGGTGTAGTGTGTGTAACTGATCCTACAGGCCTTGACTCCCTAAACATCTCTGGAGAAGTCTTCCAGTCTTGGTGAAGGTCCGGGAGCTGGGCGCCATGTTCTTAGACAAGCCGCCGAAGTCGCGGTCTGAGAATCGATGATAGGAGCCATCATCCTGATCAGTATTAGTGTCAGCGCTGTCATCAACATCAACATCAGCATCATCATCATCATCATCATGACCATGATCATCATCATCATGATCATGATCATGATGATGATGATGATGATGATGATGATGATGATCGTCATCATCATCATCATCATCGTCACCGCCACCATCACCGCCATCAGTTCGCATAAGACTCGACGCCTACCAGGGTTGGCTCGGGTTCTAAGTTCAGGCTTCGTGGATACAGGCGCTGAGGGCATTCTGGCCTGCAACATTGCACCATGTGGCAACTGTCAACATCGCCGAGAAAGCTCCGGATTCAAGATTTGTGCGTCAGGGTTTGGGATTTATGCGCCTCGGGATCGGCGGACGCGCGCTATAGATAATGGTGTCGCAAGTGTTGCAAATTCAGGGTCATGGGCTCGAGAGCTACTTAACTGCTCCATAAGATGAGATAATATATTTGTACTGCTACTATTATCACTAGATGATTTGCATTTGCAACTTCTCGGCATTATTGCCAATCATTCTTGTGTTGTCACTATTTCTTTCCTGGGAGTTTGGTGTTGCTGGTCCTATGTCGCACTCTGGTCATGGAGATCGCGAAACTCGGGAGACGGCTGCAGCAACGGCCCTAGAGCCCTCGACCTTGAGCCCTGACCCCCAGACTAAAGGCCCCCGACGGCCGACAGTGGAAGCTCAGCTCTGGACGACCTTAGCCCTTAACTCCTTAATCCTGCGTTCGTATGCCTCAGCCCTAAATGCCCGAAGTCTGAAACTCAACCCTTGTCTGAAGTCAAGAGATAGACATGACATGCTTCCAAATAACCCTCAGACCTGGGAGACGTACCCCAAGGCCGAAGAAGCCACAAAAGACGCCGGCTGAGCTTGAGGCCCCACGGCGACGCCCCAAAGCAACGATGTATGCCCAACAGTCGTGATTTCAGGGTGTGGGACGTCCCTGGTTTTTTTGGGAGGTTGATGAAAGGACGGGTTTTCGCGAACCCTCAATACCAGCCCGAAAACCCTAAACCTTAGATCCTCGTCACAGCCGTGAGACAAGGAGCCCTCAACAAACCGAAAAAGCGCTTCAGTCCTGGACCCCTGGAAGTCTGAACCCAGCAAAATCCCCGGACCCCCAGGAGCCCCGGAAGTCTAAAACCCAAAAACCCAGCTGCCAGCAGTGCCCCTACCCGCCCGGAAGCCCGGGCTCGGGCTAGGGCTTGGGGGTTCAAGTTTTTTTCTACGGTTAAGTTTAAGAGCTTTAGGGTTTTAGAGTTCAGGGGTTCAGGGTTCAGCTTTTTTGGGGGGGCCGAGGGTTTACGGTTAGGGGCGAGGTGGGTTTTGCTTACCCGAAACCGCAAAGCTTATTCGACGGCCGTCAGGAAGAGAGGAAGGCGTCCGGGAGCCGAGTGTTCAAACCTGGGCTTGGAGCTTGGGGATATCGTCCCTTGCTCCAGTGATCAAATACCCCCAAAATCTCGGTACAGCGGAAGTATTTCCTTCCAGGGGTCGATCTCGAAGCTTGCGGAATCGACAGTGCAGCTTATAAGGGGCTTCTGAAACGATGCTGAAGGGATGCAGAAGAGCCAAAATATCAATAAGCATCTGTCGGCCTCACCTGACGGGCTGGACTATTGGGCCTAGACCGTATGGCATTCCCTAGGCAATCTGGGGTTCGAATCTGGGGGACTCCCCCTGCCTCTCAATGATTTCAGGGTTCAAGGTTTCTTCGATCTCATGTCGAGCTTCTGCATTGTGGGGCTTCGGGTTTTGTCGGGCGCAGGATGCAGAAATTTAGGGAGGCTACAGACCTTGACATCCCCAAACCCGTAACCCTCGAACTCAAAAGCCCCTGAGATCCGGAACCTTCGACCGGACCTAAACCCTAAGCCCTAAGCCCTAAACCCTTAGTAACCCGTAATATCCCAAGACCCCTGAGTCCAAATTCCTCAAGCTAAGCCCTACGCCGCAAGCCCTAAAGCATAAACCACCCCCGTCACATCCCAAGGATCCCTGTGGCTTCAGGAAGTGCATTTGGGTTGCGTGTGGCTTGGGCTTGGGGTTGCAAGTTCTGGGGAGTTACTTATAACCTGACACCTAAAGCATAAACTCTCCGAAGCAAGGCGGGAACGGGAGCAAGAGCTGGATCCTTTGGGCTGGGGCAAGATGCTCAAGGCTCCCGGCACCGGCGGGTTTTCCAGCGAACCTTCAACTTTCGATTCAGAAATCAAAACCCCAAAGAAAAATATCATGCCCAAACCCAAACTTAGCTGCTTCTGGGAGATTCGAGTGAAAGTCCGGGATCGCGAAGCGAGAGAGAAGTTGATTTTGGGGTTCTAGTGTTCGGACTCTTAAAGTCTTAAAGTTGTTTAATCTCTCGCCAAGAATATCACAAAGGTCTGCGATCTGTTGTATGGGACGTACTTCGGGTGTGCGGATAGGGTTCTGGGATGAGGAGCTGCATGGGTTTCTACCACCAGTGTTCGCATGGAAATTAAGATTGCACGTGATGGTGGTGGTGGTGGCGATACAACACTGATGCTGCTGCCGCTGCTGCCGCTGCTGCTGCTGCTGCTGCTGCTGCTGATGCTGCTGGTGTAGATCTGTCCACATTGCCTTGCTTGAAATATTTGCTTTTGATGGCTATGGGTTATGGCTGTTGTGACCACTGTAGTGGGGTGGCTGTCGTTGCCAGGGACGAAAGCCTCAGCCGCTGTTCCCGGACGTGGAGGCCGATGTGCACGAATCCATCGAAACCAGATCCGAGACTCCAAAAGCAAGCTTGTTCTGTAGCCATGCTTGAAGGTTGACACATAAACCAGCCAGCCAGCCTTCCCTAACAGCCACGAGTTCATATTTTGTCGGCACTTGTTCTTCTAAGTATGAGGTTTCCTGCCTTGCATCATGCCGTGGCATGACGAAGCCCCGCAAATTAGTGAGAGTGTTTGGGGGTGTTCTCAAATTTCCCTGTTGGGGGTTTGGGCTGTAGCCTGCAGGCCTGAAGAACTTGGTGAATGGAGAACCTCAACCATTGACTTCAACCACAACCCGCGCGATTCACCGACCAAGGACCATGTGCTGACTGGGCACCTGAAGCTTCAAGCCCTACAACCCCTCAACGCTAAAGGTTGTCAGGGTTCTTGAGTTGGGGTAGGTGTGCATCGGTTGGGGATGCATGCTTTGGGGTTTCACAAGTCCCTGAACCCTAAACCTCAAACCTGCAAATCCGACAACCGAAAACAAATCTCAACCGAAAACAAATCTGAACTTAAGTCCTCAGTCGTGAACCCTTATGGATCACTTATGGTAGCCTCATAAAGCCCTCATATCAACCCTGTAACACCACGCTAAACCAAGAATCCTTGATCCCGGGCTTTGTGAGGCGAACCCGCCCGTGCTCTCTGGAGAGCTTGCGACCGCAGGCTTTCTGCAAAGCGAGTGTTTCGGGCTTGCTGTCAGTGCTGAAGTTCATTGTTTTTGTTTTTCGGCTTCCAGAGGGCGTACGACAGATAGGGCCTTTCAATGCGTGGAATGGGTTTGTGGCCCTAAGCCATAAATCTCCTGCTGCCCAGAGCCCATTGTGGGCATGTACTCAGCGAGCCCGAGCTGTAGCGTGCCTGCCGGGCGGCCTAGTTGGGCGGGTTCTTCAACTTGGGAGTCGGCTAGGGCCCTCGGGTTTAGGGTTTAGGTCGTTCAGGGGTGAAGGGTTGCTCGCGGTTGGGCTCTGCACGGGGTGTTCTGCTTGTGGGGGCTTCGGGCGGTGTCAGGGTTCAGGGTCTGGGCTTCGGGCTGCCATAAACCCAAAGCCCAAACCTCAAAGGAAACTGAAAATTGCTAAACCCACACTCATGCGAAACACAGAGTCCCAAGCTCTATCTGGGAGCTTCAGAAATGAGTGAGCCTAAGCAGCAGGATTTTACCAAAGAACAGGGAAACAAGGGGGTAAACGCCACAGTTTTCTTCAGAAGCTCGATTTCGGGTGTTGGAATATCGGTTCGAAGGACCCGACCTCGAGATTTTAACCCAGGCTCCCTTAGGACTTTCTTGAAGGGGCCTAAGTGATTCGAATAGGGCGTTGAGGGGTGTTAGAGTATATATTTATGAAAAAGGGCCCCTGGCGGTAGCGGTTCTTACGGGAATAGAAGGGTCGCAGCCAGCAGGTGGTGGGAAACACGGCCCGAAACTCTGAAACGCGCCTGAACTCTGGACGTCACACCCTGAACCACGCACCCCCAAATCCTATGTAGGTCCAGGTTTTCAGCTGTGAGAATAGCAATAACAGTAAGAAGAAAAGCGATGATGGTACTGATGGTGACAATCGCACTATTGCTGATTACTATCATCAAGGTTGTTAATGTTTCTACTTTGTACCATGGTTATGATTATGCTGGTTTCTTATTCAACAGCTACGTATGCGAATGGTAGCAACGGGAGTACGCAGGCCCCGGGCCCTTAGCCCCGAAACCCCCTGGCGGGACCTCGAAGGCTCGCATGTACCGCGAGGTGCGAGCTGTCTGGAAGACTGTGTAGGCATACGTTTCTTGGGGCTCTTGGTCGTTAAACGCTGCGAGCAGAAGTTACCATGAGAGTGGCTGCGGGGAGTAACAAGTTCGGATCGTGGTGTTGGACGAGCTTTATAGGACTTTGTGCCGCTAGGGTTGTTTTTGCTGGTGGGCTTTGGTTCTGTAGTTATTTCCCATAGAGGACTGTTGAGAGTGCCGACCACTTTCGCTCGTCCGTTCCGGACATAAAGGGATCCCAATTTTGACCCAAGCTGTAGGATCCTGAAACATGGACCCTAAGATAAGAATGTTAGGGTTTAAGCTTTAGGGTCCTCTGGTGCAGGCGCTGAGTGCTTTGAGGGATCGCTGCCTTGGCTTCGAAGGGCTTTGGGGCTTCGACCTTCGGAGGCTCTCAGCGCCATTTTCGTCTTTCGCCGGTTTTAGGATTGGGATCATCATCACCGTCGTCATCATCACCATACCAGGCAGCAGTAGCAGCTACACCTGGCTGTCAATCGACACCCTATCTGCGCGTTTTTTTTACATCTTGGCTGTCTCTGTTGCTGGTCTCACGGCTACAACGATGACGATAACCTGTACTGACTTGCTGTAAAGTATTTGTAATGATTTGAATGTTAGTATCATCTTCACCATCATCAACATCATCGTGGTACTTATACGCGTACATCCGTCTTGTTGCCACCGAGGAAGTCTCCGATCTTCTGACTAGGGCCACTTAGGAGGGTTGAAGGTGCCACCCTACAGAATGCCTCAGGAAACAGCGTTCACTTCATCTCAAGTAGGCCCGCTTCGCTGTGCGCTGAACCTGGAACCCAATACCGCAAACTAAATCCTAAACCCTGAGCTCAAATGGACAATATCAGCCTGCTACGGGGCAGAACGATGTGCCTGGTTTACCAGGAACATAAAAAACCAAAATTAAACCCGATGCAGTCTTCCCCGAAGCCCGAAACCCCAAACTTTGCTTGGCTTCTCTCAGGACTTGCTGGCAGGAGCCAGGGACGATCCGGCGGCCTCCAAAGAGGCCTCGGAAGGGTACCACGTAATGTAATGCAAGGTAGGTGTAATGCACTGTAAGATAATATGCTACGACGCTGTGCAAAGTAATGTAAGGTCAGGCAATGTACTGTAATACCATGCAGCACATTTTTAGCTACTTTCCCTTGCCTTGCTCTCCCGTGCACCACATTGCACGACGTCAATGTGCATTGCATTGCATTGCAAGGCCTTGCACGCCATTGCATGACTTAACATTTCCGGACATCACGTTACATTACATGGCATTACATGAAAATACATGTCATTGAATGGCATGACAGGGCATTGCATGATGTGGCATGACGGCAAATGACATGATGTGGCATGACATTGCAAGGCACAGCATGACAATTGGCGTCGCAGGACCTTGACATTGCGTCACAGTACATCGCACGGCATGAAATCACATCAACTTACATCATATTGCGTATCATTACATGATGCTGCAAGCCTTTACGTGGCATTACATGGCATTGTATGGCAACACATGGCATTAAGCGACCGTGCATGACATTACGTGACATTGCATGACATGACATGACATTGCATGGCATGAAGTGACATAACATGACATAATATGACGTTACCTGACATTGCATAGCACTACATGACCTGAGATTGACAAGTAAGTATAGAGATGCATACGTAGATACACACATATGTGCAACCTAGGAGTATCTTGCACACATCTGCCACAGAAAATTAGCCACCCTGAGAAGGAGAATGAGCTCTGGCGCAATGCTGCGGAACTCCTCACTCAGACGTGGCCGCCTGAAGTCAGGTTGCATGGTTTTGGCTCCTGGGTGTAGGGTTTTGAGAATTTGCGAACGCCCATAGAACCTTGTTTTGGGGCTTCTGGCTGACGCAAACGTAGCGGGAAAGTACATGCCAGCACGCCAAAACTGGTTCATACGAACACATACAAGCAGACAGACAGATAGACTCGTTCTGCGAGTATTCCTGTACATTCTTTAGCAGTGCAGTACCAAGCTGCTGGCACACGACGACACCAAGACATGTTTGCAGATCGTTTACGTAAGCTTTGCCAAGATACGACATGCAACCACACTCGTTCCTCGAAATGCACTGAAACGCTCCCAGGCACAGTTAAAGGTGTTCATCTGCTAAAGCAACTAGCAATAACAATCTAGCAGCCCGAAGCCCAGAACCCTGAACTCCACACCCTACTGAGGCACCAAACCATCGAACCCGAACTCCTGAATCTGTGACGAAACGAGTCGCAATTCTTTGCAATTGCAGGTTAAGGGTCTAAGGGCTGGGGGTTGGGGTCAAGGGGTCGTCAATCCGCACACGCTTAGTCCCAAATAGACTCCAGACGATGCGGACCATGTGTGTGTGTGTATGTATGTATGTATGTATGTATGTATGTATGTACATATATATATATGTATACACATGTGTATCTATATATATATATATAGATGCTTGTATATCACTTTGGACAACAGTATCAGCACACCCGCCCAAAGCCTACCCGAACAAATGCTAGCCTGCAGAAGCCATCTGCAAAAGCCTGTGGCAGTTCCACCAAAGTGGCAGGATACACCCTAACTCTAAACCCTAAAACCTAAGCCCTAAACCCTAAACCCTAGACCCTGCAAGGATAGAGCCGATGTGGCCTGAGGCCGAGGCGCTTTTCCTCACCGAAGAAAGGGTGTTTTCTCTTGTTTCCCGGTCGAAAGAGGGATGGAGTGTTCTTTACTCTTACTCTTGAACCTGATACAGGCACTTGAGGGTCTGAATTTTGATTTAGGCTTGAAGGTTTAGGGTTTCGTTGTTTCAGGTCTTTCTTGTCCTGGGGCATCTGACAGGAGTTCACGGGGCCGTACTTCTTTCCACGGGGTTTTCCATCGTCTTTCTTGGGGCTCTTAGGGGTGTCTTGACCTTGGCTGTCGGGTTTTGGCGGGGCTTCTATAGGCTCGCATCTGAGCCGGAAAATCTTCGTAATGTCATTCCGGTAGAATCAATGCAAAATTCCGCCGGCCATTGGGCTATGGTGGATTGGGCGTCTGATTTGGGTTGCGGGCTGGCGGCTGGGCATGGCTGAGGTTGGGTATCAACTAAAACCCGATCAGGGTAAGGGTTTAGAGATGTTTAGAGATGTTTAGAGGTTTAGGGTCTGGCGTTCGCACAGGTTCACGGACATCTGGAGTTTGCTTGCACTCCAAACGTGTCTTAGCACCCCCCATTCCGCCATCTCCTAAACGCGAAGCCCTGTACCAGAAAAGGCACAGAACATCTTAGTCTTAAGCGCCCTTTTGAAAACAGAAGGGACTGTCGTGGGGCCTG
>CAJNJA010018723.1:216-10483 GCA_905231915.1 Symbiodinium necroappetens | reverse complement strand
GTGTGTGTGTGTGTGTGGGTGGGTTTTTGTGCGTCAAGGGCCCCTTTCAAAATTCTGAGAGGGTTCCTTGAGGCTTTCGTTGTAGAGTTACTGTAAGGCTCTTTACAAAGGTTTTCCTCTAAAGGGTCCGATATTAAGGTTTTAGGCGCTTTAGGGTTTATAGGCTTTTGTACAGGCCGCTGCAGTGCTCCTGTAAGAACTGCTGTTTGGGTTCCCAGAAATACCAGGTTTAGGGTGTGGGGCTTAGGGTNNTAGGGTTTAGGGTGTTAGGGCTTTGGGTTTAGAGTTTGAGGGGTTTAAAAGGGTTGAAGACGGCAGAACGAGGGTTCTACAACGGCACCTACATTATGGGTTGCTAGGGTTCCTTTATATGGAAATACGAACTACCCTCTTGTTCAATCGCCGGGTTGAAAACAGCTCAAACTTTCCAAGACAGGCCAAACATCTAAGGCCAACGAGTTTAAAGTTCTACCCATGGGTTAAGTAAGTCACTCGCCTACTAGGAAGGGATTTAGGAATGAGGGTTTCGGGAAGTTAGGCTTCCGGAGTTTCGCGTCGAGGCTTCTATGAATGTAGGCTCTACTTAAAGGATCCAGGTTAAAGGCTGCTTAAACGGATCTATAGAGGTTACTATACGGGTTACTACAGGGGTTACTATAAGGGGGGTAAGTTTAGGTGTACTTATAGGATTATGGGACTTATAGTAACTAGGGTTATATATATATATAGATGTGTGTATATATATATGAGGGAACTGAACTTATGATTCCTCATAGCCTCTATAAAGGTACTCATAACTCATAGGCATTCATAACCTTACTGGCTAAGTCCCATGATCTTCCAAGCAGGGGCACAGCTATGTCATTTCAGAGGTTCCTGGGTACTGTAGGGGATTCGTTGATCTAGGGCTCATGGCTTAAGGCGATAGAGGCTTAGGGTTCAGAGACTCTCAAACAGTGTATATACTTTGGCCTTAAAGTAGTCCCTATATAAGTACTTTGGGGCCAAAGTATACACTATTTGGGTACATGGACCCTTAAACCCTAAACCCTATAAAACCCTTAAAGGAACCCCTATAGAGACCTTATAGTACTCCTTAAAGGAACCCTATCTGGGCACATGGACTCCTAGGGTTCCTAATCCCAAAACTAGCCAAGCCCTCAGTTGACCCCTAGAGACTATAAAACCCTGAGCCCTAAGACCCTACCCCGGACCCCCCAACTGCCCTTTAATAGAGCCCTTACAGTCCTTAATTATGTCAATCGACAACCAAAAGCGTTCACATTCCCAGGGCACCCTCTCGAGCGCGGCTTCATCACCGATGTCGCCCAACTCCTGGCTGAATGAAACCCATCTAACGCTAAGGGTACTTGTGGGTTTAGGGCTCCTGGTCTAGGGTTCGGGGTTCGTACGCTTCAAGTTGCACGGTTTAGGGTCCAGGGTGTAGGGTTCAAGACTGGGAAGTTCCAATGTGCTTGAAATCAGAAATTTCCTTTCGACTCTTTTTAGAGTGGGGGGAGGGTGCAACAATAGGATGTTGTAGCCCATAATGAAAGGGGTAGTGAGCTGTCTGGGGAAGTCCCCGCCAACCCAGGTACCTGGCATACATGGTTCACGAGTTCTATCAAGACTTGCGGATGTAGAGTTCAAGGCACTTGCAAGCGTTGTTGAGAGCCTATACTATCTCTTGGAGTTTCCATTGCTGGGCTTCTCGGCTACCATTAGGTTTTATAACAGCAACCCACTCCAGGGTGGACTCGCTCCACGACCACGTGGTGTCAGGCCCCGTTCCTCTCTGCAGCCCCTGTCCCGGAACTAAAGAGCATGCCTTTCCAGCTTGGAAATGTAAATGGGTAGTGCTCCAAACTAGGGCCCCTTTTGGGGTCCCAAGCATAGTACGGCACCCTTATAAAAGGGACCTTAACAGGGACCCTGATTTAGGGTGCAAATGATAGCATGTTGACACTTAGACCTGGCCACCCGTCGCGTTTGGGGGCCCTGATTCGTGTTTGCGCAGGAGTTCTGGATAATCCGAGCTGCTGAAGTCCGGTAAGAGCAGACCCTCGTAAAATATTCCCTTGTCTCCCTTTAGAAACGGCTTTTGTTTCTATTGTTTTCTTTCAAGCAGAAAAGAACACAGGTACCATTTGGAGCCCAATAGAGAATCAGGGACTCAGTACATAAGTAGGGTATAGTATAGGTGTAAGTAGCAGCTAGGAAAAACCAATGCACAAAGCCCTTACGACTCAAATTGTGGTCTACTTGCTCAGCCTCTGATCATGCCTCAAGTGTTCCACGAGCCCGAACCTTAATCCCGAACCGTGCCGAGTCAGCTTACCTTAGGGTTTACGGTTTAGGGTAAGTCACCTACTGCAATGCAATGGCCTAGATAAAACATGCCTCCATGCTGTCGTCTGGCTTGCCGTAAACCTGTCGAAAAGGCAGATGCTTCATGACTTCTCAAGTTGGTGCAGGGTTTTTTGCAACCCACCTTGATGTAAACAATCAATAACTATCCACCGGCCCCATGTGCTTAAGAAGCTCTGACAGATTAGGGTGCGCGTGTGCGAGCGAGTCTAGCTGGAGTCTCCATAGCGGCCGCAGTTCACTGTGGATGCAGGCGATGTCGGAGTTTGATGATTTAGGGTTTAGGGCTTAGGCCCTAAACCCTAAACCCTGATGGTTACCTGCAGGATCAGTTTAGGGCTTAGGCCCTAAACCCTAAACCCTGATGGTTGGATCAGGAGACTTGCCAAGTAAGCTAGCAGCTAGAAGGAAAGTAAGCTTCTTACCGACCCGAAATCCTAAACATCCCTAAACCGAGGTACTGATTACTCTACTTTAACCTGCCACCTAAACGCCAAGGGATTCCCAAAAGAAACCCTCTACAATCTTCACAACCACCTTCTGCTGTGCTCTTGCCAAGGAGCTGAATTAAGTTCCGAAAACAAGGAACCCCTTCCTTGCTAAGGATCTCCATAGTGGTACCTTACAGGAAGATCCTCAGCAAGAACCAGTTTTTGAAGTCCTTTCCGAATCGTCTATACCCTAAGCCCTAAACCCTAAGGGTCCATGTATCCAAATAGTAGATACTTTGGCCCCAAAGTACCCACATAGCGACTACTTTTAAGGCCAAAGTATATACTATGTGGTACATGGACCCTTAGGGTAAACCCTAAATCAATTCAACTCTTTTCTCCATCTCCTGAACCTGCGAGGGCCCCTCTCTCGCACATGCCTCACTCTGTTACAGTCTTTGAGGCTCGTGTAAGGGAAACCTCATGTGGGGTATATGTACAGGGTTTAGTTCACGGGCTTCGGGGGTTGATTCCCTAAGCCGACAATCCTAAAATGTCGGTGATGATGTTCTTCATCTAAACCCTAAACCCTGTAAACTAAACCCTAAACCCTAAACCCACCTCCTGAAATGTTGCCGGCTCCAATGTTGCTCGCTCCAGGACTGCGTTGTTGTAGGTCTGCAAGAAGCCGAGAGCCATGATCATGCCACTCTTCACGGTGATCGCAGAGTAGCCGAAGGTGTTCTCATTGAAGAAGGGCTTACCCTTGACATCCTGAGACACAGCACGGATAACTGTAAGCTACATGGCCCTGTCAGCGTAGACTTGCCAGTTCTTGTGCAAGAGCTCGGGAAGACTGCCCTTGCCTTTGTGCAACGCATTTGTGACCCTGAGCCCTATCTGCTTCGGGAAAGCAGTCAGAGCCTGGCCTGCCATGGTGATTAGTTGCTCTAAGCGCGGTGCAGACAACGCCATATCTGCGATCAGCACTACAAAACATGTCCGTTGCCCTGGACCACTACTTCTCAACCTATCCAGAGTAAGTATATATATATATATATGTATATACATATACACACACACACACTGTGTAGGGTCAGGGTTTACGATGCAGGGGTTTTGTGCCTGTCGATTCCTCAATGAGTGACCCTCGCTGCTCACCAGCCACGAAGGCATTCCCACCAACTCTACTAAGGGTTCTAAACCCCAAGCCCTAAACCCTAAACCGAGGTTGCGGGTTTAGGGTCAGGGTTCTTTTCAGGGTTCCCTTAAGGGCCCAACAAAGCTTTCTACAGGGGCGAAGGGGTGGCTTCGGGGGTTCGGTGTGTATTTAGGGTTGGGGTTGATTGCGGTTGGGGTGCAGGGCCATGGTTTTGGTTAGGGATTAAGGCATACGCTGAGTAAGTTAAACCCTAAACCCTAAACCCCTAAACCTTTAAAACCCTAACTCCTAAACACAAATCTAAACCCTAAACCCTGAACCCTAAACACCTAAGCCTTTTGAACCCTAATACTCCTAACACAAATCTAAACCATAAACCCTAAACCCTAACTCCTAAATCCTAAACCCTAACTCCTAAACACAACTTACACCCTAAACCCTAACTCCGCAGCCCCGACCCCCAAGCGGCGAAAAGCCCGATGCCTCGGCAAGGATGGTAGCTCGCTCCTCCAAAGCAATGGCTTGGGGTTTAGCGGTTTAGGGTTTAGGATTTATGGGTTTAGGGTTTAGGGTTTAGGGGTTTAGGGCTTAGGGTTTAGGGCGTTGAGGGCATAGGGCGTTTAGGGAGTTTAGGGTTTAGGGTTTAGGGGTTTAGTTTTTGTTGGGCTCCTTCAAATGACTTTTTCAGGTACGGGTGCCTTTACCTACTTGTCCAGTATCCGGGGGAACCAAATGTTAACCTTTGGGAGTATGTTGGGATACTGTTGTAGGGGGAGTATAGTACCCCGCTAAGAGGTGTCTACCTTACTCCTAGGTTTAAGGGGATCTATAATGGGTTCCATAGGCGTGAAGAGGCCCGGGTTCCTTTAAGGGATCTAGAAGGTTTCCACATGGGTTAAGGATCAAGTTTCAGGGCTCGGGATTCCCTTAAGGCATGTACAAGTGAAACCCTAAACCCTAAACCCATATGGGTTCAGTAAGGGTGTTGGGGTTTAGGGATATAAGCCTCAGGTTTGCGGGCGTAACTAGGGCTGAGGGTTGGTCTTGGACTCATTGTTCCTTGAACTGGATGTAGGGTTTGGAAATTAATTAGGTTTAGGTTTCTTTTGCGGGCGTGGGCTGCCATAACGGTTCTACTCGGGTTTAGGCATTAGGGCCCTGCAGGATTTTGGGCTTGGCGTCCGGTTGAAGGCTTTGGGGCCTTGTTCTTTAGGATTTGGATAGTTCTCTAAATTAGGGCCCTTTGGGTCCCCAATATAATACGGCACCCGTATAAAGGACCCTAAAAAGGACCCTAATTTAGAGAATTAGCCATTTGGCGTTTAATTTCACAGTCACAGTTCTTTTCATGGACACCGAATTAACCTAAGCAGCCGCTCGAAGCACGCAAAATGTGAAGTGTGGAGATACGTACCTTGACCACGAAGCAGCCTTGCATTATCTACGGTACTTTGACGTCTTGGGTGACTCTTATTATAGAAGCCGTTTAAAGGAACCCCGGTGAAGGTTTGTTGAAGTTAAGAAAATTTTGGTATCAAGTCAGAGGCTTCACCTCGTTAGCACAACCCCCCCGAGTTCCCCCAGAAGGGTGGCACAAACCTGCTGCTTGACCCATCTGTTGGTCTAGGGTTTAGGGGTGCTCAGGGTTTAGGGCTTAGGGCTTAGGGTTGCTGAGGGTTTAGGGCTGCTCCGGGTTTAGGGTTTAGTGTTGCTCATGCAGACAGAGAAAACAAATTTTGCTGTCTACTTGCACAGCATGCACTGAAAACAGGCAGGAATATCCATTGCTAAACACACAAGTTCACCAGTGATTTTCATCCTTGTGGGCAAAGCGTCGCGCTCAGCCTGTACAACTTGGCACATCGATGAGCTGTCATGTCGGATCAAAACCATACCAGCGCAAGCACCTCAGAAGCTAGGCTTTGCCGGTCTGTTGCCAAGTTGTCCACAGCAGCTCCTATCGAGCTTAGGTGTCAAACCCCTCAACAATCAGCGAGAGCTGCTCCTGACCCGTATTGATTGCAAATTAATGTAATTGTCGCCTCTTGAGAGTGCAATCGGGGCTTAACGATTAATCACCCAGAGTTGTCGGTCTGTGCTGACTACTATCCCTTTCCCTGTTCACTTGGATATGACAATGACTACTTCGAATCTTCGGGTAGACAGGTACCATGAAACAGCAACCAGGCGGTGCGCTCACAAGCTGCCCACCACTCCTGGCAGTTTATACAAGCTGGATTCTGCCGGCCCGGATGTGTCACAGCACTATCGCTGACTTCAGACTCGAGATATTTCTTTCCAGCGATCACCCCGTATCCATGAATCATAAACCCTATGATGCTGATGATGATATAAATCCTGCATTACTTTAAGGACCCGAAACTATGGGAATTCTGGTATATTCCTTGTTCTGGGTCATGCAGGATCTATACCATCCACCGTATAAGCCCTCGTTAAACCGTAAACCTTAAGGCCCTAAGCCCTAAACCCAAAACCCGAAAAACAAAACCCTAAACCCAAAACCCATGAATCATACGCCCTATGATATAAGCCCCAAATTAAACCGCAAGCTTTACTAGGCCTTAAGGCCTAAACCCTAAACCCTAAGGCCCCAAAATTTAAGGCCCTAAACCCTAAACCCTAGGCCCTAAACCCTAAGACCCTAAAGCCAAGCCTGAAACCCTAGGCCCTAAACCCTTAGGCCCTAAAGCCAAGCCCTGAAACCCCAACGAACGACGTCTCGACTTACCGGGCCGGGTGTTCCCATGGCGCACTCAGAGGAGGCCCGGAACTTCTCGTCTGGATCTCACATCTTCGGCATCGCCATTCCTGGGTTATGCAGGGTTGAGGGTTCAGAGGTTTAGGGCTTGAGGGTTTAGGGGTGTAGGGGTGTAGGGTTTAGGGTTCAGCGTTTTAGGGTTTAGGGGTTTGGGTTTTTGGAGTTAGGGCTTAGGGTTGAAGTACATGAAAGCCCCGATCCCCGGCCCCACATACACACCTTTTTTGAAGACCAAACTGACCTCAGTAGCCCAAACTGCAAAGTGTCCTTAAGCGCATGAAGCAGGAGAGCCTGCAGCGGCAGCACAGGAAAATGGGGCTCGTTTACAGCCGAAGTATGTCCCATGAGCAAATGAAGCCTAACTCCTACCTTGCAACCCTAAACCCCTACACCCCCCAAACCCCCAAACCCCCAAACCCCTAAACCCCTAAACCCCCAAACCCTAAAGCGTGAAACCTTAGCCTCACCCCTACCCTAAGACTCCAGGGCTTTCCAGGGGAATGCTTAAGTCGGCTTTGGTTTAGGGTTTAGGGTTTAGGGTCTAGGGATCTCACTACAAGGGTCCATGAGCCTCAGGATAAACCCTAAACGCATAAACTGTCGTACGCAACGCAAAATACTACGCGCAGCTATCGTGCAAAGCCTTGTGGAAGTCTTAAATGACTTATACAAGCCTTGTAGAAACCTTCTGGGAAGCCGTAAACAACTCGTATAACATCCTTTTCCCTTAGGGTCCATCTATATACTTTGGCCTTAAAGTAGTCCCTATTTGGGTACTTTGGGGCCGAAGTGTATCTACTATTTGGGTACATGGACCCTTAGGGTTTGCAAAATGCCGGAGATTCCTGGCATTCCCCCGGCCTTTGGTATGGTGGGCATTCCTTACTTGTCCAGTAACCTACAGAGTATATAGGCATTTTAGGGTTTAGGGTTTAGGGTTTAAAAGAAACATAATGTCTCCAAAAGGTTAAGAGGTTACCCACTCTACGAGATCGTGGTATCTCCCCATGAAGGTAAGAAGGGCTACACCTACCCTACTACTTTAAAATATCAAAGCCAATCCGCTGGAATTGGTAGTAACCAGGGAGACAAGTACAGACTTTTATTTCCTTTTGACGGCTCCTTCAAGGAACAGTTTCAAAAAAGCATTCATGCATAGTAGGTACTCCAGAATCCATCATGAACCTGATTCAAGCAGCCCTAAGCCCTAAACCCTAAACCCCCAAAACCTTACTACTTGTACCCCAAGAAGGTCAAAGAATCCGGGCAGACCGCCAGGCAGACCAAGTCCAGGCATCATCCCTGCCATGCCAGGCCTAGGTGGCTTTGAAAAAAAGGTTGACGATATACATCTTGCATTACCTTAAGGACCCTAAACTATGGGAATTATGGTATGTTCCTTATTATGGGTAATGCAGGCTTTATGTCATCAACCCCAAACTCTCAACCCTAAAACCCTAAACCCTCAACCGTCCGGGTTTAGGGTTTAGGGTTTAGGTTTTAGGTTTCAGGGTATAGTAGAAGACCAAAAGTTGGAAGCCCATAGCCTCAATCCTTAAGAGTATTGTGCAGGGAATCCCAGCACGAATTGTCCTTAATCCGGTTTCCAAATTTTTTGGGGGTTTACTGTAGAGTTTAGGGTTTAGGGTCTAGGTTTCACGATTTAACGTGACGCCTTCCCGTACCTGTCGCTGCTCGAAAAACCCTACCTTTTTTGCTTCCTCATGAAGGCTTCTTTCTACAAGTCCTTTAACAGGTAGGTTTTTGGGCTACAGGTAAGGCTTACGATTAAAGGCTGTCTATAAAGGTTACTATAAAGCTATACTATAAGGCTGAAGGTTCAGAGATTGCTTCGGGCCTCGGGGTTAGCTTAAAGAGTTCTGGAGGCCGTGAATCAAAACTCGACTTCGGGTGGTTCAGGCATGTAGTGGACTTCTGGGACGCTCTTCGGGCAATTTATACAAACCCTAAACCCTAAACCCCTAAACCCTAAACCCTCAACCCCTAAACCCTAAACTCCTAAACCCTAAACCGGTCTTTTGCAGATGGTTTCATCAGGATTCTGTAGAGCTTCTTCGGGGAGTTCTGCGCTGCTCGGAGGCTTCCCAAAGGGGGGATTTTGAGGGGTTTACCAAATGAGTCCGTTTTTAGGCTTAGGGTTTAGGGTTTAGGGTTCAGGGGTTTAGGGGGTCCCCCAATAGTACAGCAAGCTGGGACCCTAATTTAGAGAATTACCGAACTGTTGGCCGCTAATCATTCCTACACTTCTTTCTGCTGGACAGTTCATGCAGGCTGCTTGCAGACTCCACCTTTGTTCCTCTTTACAAAGTCTAGCGCTAGTAGGCCGTTTTCAAAGCATTAAACACACGAGTACTATGTTTCATTTCAAAAACATTCTTTCCAGTGTGGCCGAGGGGCAATCCACCCATCATACCCGCCATGCCAGGCACCCCACCGAGCTTGGCCAGTGCCGGGGCCGTTGGATTAGCTGCTGCCGCCAGCTTTGGCATCGGCAAGACCATTCCGGGAGGAGGAGGATAGATCGGTGGTGTCAGGCCTTTCTCTCGGATCAGCATCTGCCAGTACTCGATCTTGTTGTTGATGTGGCGCCGTCCACTCATGTGCTGCTTGCGACCTTGGAGACTGCTGTTCTTGAGGTACATGTCCGAGTAGTCGTCATAGAACCTCTTTGGCATGGCTGGCAAAGCTACGGATCCTTTGCCCTCTCGAAGAGCCCTTGGCTTGATTTCCTTCACTCACAGCAGCGACAGGAAGTTGAATCACGGTCAAGGCTTGGAGACAAAACAGCCTACATCTTGGGAAAGTTGGGTGACCTGTTAGCAATCGAGACGTGTAGAATGAACTGGAAGATATCTGCTCCACTGGACTTGTCCATCAGTTGAAGCGTGAACAACAACTCGGACCATATTATGTTACCATATCGGCTCCCAGTGAAGTCATCCGTCGTGCGGCGTGTTGAATTTGCACACATGTGCCGAGTAACACATTCATCACGCTTGCTTGCTGCTACAGTTTCAGGCTGGGTTCTGGCAGTATAGTTGACATACAGTAATGTAGATGTGGCAACATGAAGTCTGTGATGGACAGATACACTGTGCCATGGTCTTGAACAGCCTAAACCCCTAAACCCTAAAACCAGTGCTTTTGACCGACCATGTGCCCGTAGACATATTGACGAAGCAGTGGGAGCATGGAAGAGGCTATTTAACAGTCAGCCCCATGCTCTGCTGAAGCCCTAAACCCCCGAGGGTCCATGTACCTGTATCGTATACACTTTGGCCTTGAAGTAATCCCTGTTTGGGTACTTTGGGGACAGAGCATCTACTAGTTGGGTACATGGACCCTTCGGGAACCCCTAAACCCTCAGCTCCGCAATCCTAAACCGGCAAACTAGCCTCTGCCATGAACCCCAGCCCCCATGTGGGTAGTTCTCTAAATTCGAGTCCCATTAAGGGGTCTTTTTTTATAAGGGTGTGGTACCATAAAGGGGACCCTAATTTAGAGAAC
>CAJNJA010018722.1:0-10484 GCA_905231915.1 Symbiodinium necroappetens | reverse complement strand
CACCACAAAACAAACAGACGCCCACCCACACCCACCCACCCAGCCAGATACACATTGATTCATTCACTCACTCACTCACTCACTCACTCACTCACTCACTCACTCACTCACTCACTCACTCACTCACTACTCACTCACTACTCACTCACTCACTCACTCACTCACTCACTCACTCACTCACTCACTCACTCACTCACTCACTCACTCACGCGCTCGCGCACTCACACGCTCGCGCACTCACACGCTCGCGTACTCACACACACGCACGCACCGCACCGCACCCCACCGCACCGCACCGCACGGCACCGCACGGCACCGCACGGCACCGCACGGCACCGCACGGCACCGCACGGCACCGCACGGCACCGCACGGCACCGCACGCACCGCACCGCACCGCACCGCACCGCACCGCAACGCAACGCAACGCAACGCAACGCAACGCAACGCAACGCAACGCAACGCACTGCAGCGCAGCGCAGTGCAGCGCAGGGCAGCGCAACGCAGCGCAACGCACGCAACGCACGCAACCCACGCACACATATGCACCCACGCACCCACGCACCCACGCACCCACGCACCCACCACCCACGCAGCCACGAAGCCACGCACCCACCCACCACCCACCCACCCACACACCCCCAGTGAAGTTTTCAGACCCTGCTTGATGTCATCCATACATTTCGCATGTGACTGTTCGCACCTGACCGCAGCGCGCTTGAGCAGTATCAAAGGAGTGAGCTCACACGTGATTTCCCAAGTTTGGTAGCGGAGCTTCGGCTCTTGCTTCGCCATAGCTGGGTGCGCTGCGGCTGCCTAGGCCGAACCTAGGCTGCTGGCTGGAGGCCAGCCTTCTTTTCTCCTCTTGCACAACGATTACCCGATTCTCCGGAACCACGACACGTTTCACTGAAAGAAGCCTGGTGGCTGCGATCCTCCTTGTCCTCTACTACCAGACGGGCATCCTAGTGCCCAGGACTTGGACGCGGCGGCAGTTGCCTCAGGCTGTGTCACAGAATTCGTTTGTTGGCGAAAGCTTGGTGATCCAGGGCAGTTTGCGGAGCCAAGACCTCGAGAAGCAGAACAGGACCAACGGCTTGGTGGCTGGTGGCGCCGACGGCTTTGTGAACCACCTTCTCTTCGTGGATTACCAGGCCGACAGCTCCTCCTACTACAGGACCGAAGGCTTCTTCGAGGACAAGACCAGCTTCTTCGAGTACGAGACCAACGGCTTCTTCGAGTACAAGACCAGCTTCTTTGTGGACGAGACCAACAGCTTCTTCGAGTACAAGACCGACGGCTTTGTGGAGCACAGCGTCTACTACATCCTTGCCGGGCTGGTGGAAACAATGTCTTCCTCAACGGCACCTACGACTGGAATCCCGTTACACGAGTATCGGCGGGACGTTCCTCCTGGCTGGGGTCCGAACATCCCAGACTACCCTTTGAAGACCTTCTTTGAGCGGCTGAAGATGTGGTACAGGCTGTATGATGGACCAGATGAGACCGTGGGGCCGCTGGTGGCAGGGCGGCTGACAGGTAAGGCGCAGAAGCTGGCGTTGTCTTTGCGCCTTCCCCGTCCTGACGGCCAAGTGGACATTGGATCGGACGCCTTAGTCCGGCTTCCGGTGGACGAGGTGAGAGATCCAGCGAACCCCAACGTGATCCTCCAACACCACATCGTGAGTGGCATCCAGGCCTTGTGCGACAAGCTGCGGGAGACCTTTGGTCACACGGACCAGGAGATGGCCAGCAGAAGTTTGGAGTCGCTGTTCGAGCTGCGAAGGGGAAAACTTACCCTTCAGGAGTACGCGGTGGAGTTTGACGCCCGGATGGAGGAAGCGCATGAACGAGCAGGCTTGGAGATGAATGAGGTTGCGCACTTTTACTTCTTCTTCAAGAACAGCGGCTTGGCACCGAGACTGGTGGAAGATATAAAGCTGCAAGTCCATGGTGACTTGCGGAGGTATCAAGAGGCCCGCAGCTTGGCGCTGAGGATGAGCTCCAAGAACGAGAATGACAACTACTACCAGGACGAGGATGCTTCAGTTCCCCCAAGCGAGCAGACATCTTGGGGCTCTTCCTGGTGGACAGATGATGGCTGGGAAGATGGCTATGATGAGCCTTCCTGGTATGAGTATGACGAGACAGGCCATGAGGATTACTACGATGGAGAAGAGGAGTACTGGCCTGAAGAAGGAGAAGGAGATCCAGCTGATGATCATCACCGGGCCGATTGGAGCTATCCTGTCAAAGGAGGCAAAGGGAAGCGGCCCAAGGGGAATGCCATGGGTGTTGGCTGCTCTGTTTGTGGCAGTAAGTGGCACCATGCTACATCGTGCCCTGTCGGCGGCAAGGCTGGCAAGGGCGGCTTCGGTTCTAAAGGCCACGAGAAAGGCAACAAAGGAGGCTACGGAAAAGGCTTCCGGCGACCTTGGACTCCGAAAGGAAAAGGCTACGGCAAATGGAGCCCCTGGAGCTCGAAAGGCTCTAAGGGCAAGTCCAAGGGCAAGAGCAAGTGGCGTGGCTATGCTGAGTACCCTGATGACTACAACCACGAAAAGAACTTGGCCGCGCACTTCGGCACGGATACCTTTGCTGCCTTTCCGAGCCGATCCTCGCTACGACCTGAAGTCTTCAAGATGGACAAGGACGACCCGGAGTTCCTAGGCAAGAAGTCGAGAGTGACCTTCGAGGACCGGCCCGACGATGCAGAGGATGCCCAGGACCAGAACCACAACAACCAGAGCAGCAAGAACCTGGCCTTCAACTTCCCTGTCACGCTGTACGCGGACCGGGAGCACTTCCATATGATTGAAGGACACAAGAGAAGAGGCTTGCTGGTGGATCCTGGGGCCAGCAATGGTCTCATTGGCTCAGAGACCCTACGAGACATTGTGGACACATGTTTGCCCGAGAAGGAAAAGAAGATGATCCAGTGGAGCAGCAAAGTGGCCAATGTCTCCGGCATCTCTGGAGCCAAGGACTAGACTTTGGGTGAAGTCACAATCCCGATTGGCTTCGGGAACAAGGACCAGGGCACCTTCACGGCAGATGTCCTTGGGGGCGAGGGCAGTCTTTGCCCCGCGCTTTTGTCCAATCCAGCTTTGAGGAAGATGAGCTCAGTGATCTACAGCAACTTCTTCGACAACGGCGATGGCTTGCTGGCCTGCCACCCTCGTGGCGGGGAACCTCAGGGCCAGGATGTTACCTGGTCCCACTTCCGTCTTCTGCTCACAGATTCTGGCCATTACCTTCTGCCGGTGGACCGAGGGCCGAACATGGTTTCTGACGAGGCCAAGGCAAAAGCCACGACCTTCCTTCAGAGCTCAGTTGATGTGGCACGCAAGAAATGGAAGGATGTTCGGCACTTTTTCTTCGGCGCAAGGAATGCGGAACTTGAGCGGAGTGAAGTTTTCTTTGAAGCGAACGAGGAGGCAAAGATGCAAGAACACAGTGTCCGTCGTGATTCAGCAGAAGTTCCAGAACACAGTGTCCCACAGGTTGATGTTAACGATGCCGCAGGGGGTCAGGACATGTCACCGTCCAGAACAAGGCACGCTAGTGTCCGTGGTCTGTTTTTGCTCTCAGCCGATGATCCTATGCAGACCTGGCGTGCAGTGGATGAGTGGACTCTCTTTGGCAATGTTTTGGTCAGGCATCACCACAGACCTCGCAGGGCACTATTCACTCCTGGTTGCACGAAGGACTGTCCGGTATCTTCGCAGCTTCTCTCTGGTCGTCGAGAAACAACTTGGTGCTGCGATGGTGTCACGAAGGTTTTCAAAGACTCATGGACCAAGGCGAATCATCCTCACCGTGATCTTGGTCAGTTGTGGACAGGCCAAACCAAGTTCTACCTTCGGGACGAGGCTACAAGTCCCAAGACAGTCTCTTCTATTGCTGATGAGACTGGTGAGATGCCCTGGGAGGACTTTGGGGAGTACCAGAAAGATTGCTTCCCCGAGCACTGGACCTCAGTGGAGGTGAAACGTCATGAACGACGATATGGACTTCTTGAGGAGGAGTACTACAGCAAAACAAAGCGGCGACCAGTGACTCCTCGAAATTTCTCTACCTGGTTTGCTCGATGTCGAGGACGCGGGTTGCGATGGCAGTTTCAGGAGTTGTTTTCCGGAACTGGACGTTTGAGCTTGTTGGCGGTGATGTCTGGACTTATGGTGGGCTTTCCCGTGGACTACCGCTACGGCTGGGACCTTTCTCTTCCTGAACATCAAGAGATGATCCAGCAGGCCCACGGGGAATTCCTTCCTCACTACCTGTACGCTTCGCCCACGAGCTCTCCATGGTCCCAAGCGTCAAACAAAGCTCCTCATCTACTACAAGCAGAGCAGGCATACGAGAAGCCTGCGCTGAGTTTCCTCAGCATACTTTGTCGTGACCAGGCACGACAGGGTTTACGCTTTGGAATAGAGCAGCCCCTGAACTCGACCATGTTCACTTGCAAGAACAGCCCGCTCTACGATATCTACGACATCCCCGGCACTCGCAAGCGGCAACAAGTGGACCAGTGTTTTCATGGATGTGCCAATGACCAAGGACAACCAATAAGGAAAGCCACTGCCATCGTTAGCAACGTGAAGCACTACAAGACAGCAAAGCGATGCAACGGGCATCGTGGTCGAGGCCACGTTGCTCAAGGCAGTCCTGCTTTGGGCGTGAATTTCGCGAGCAAGTCCCTGGTGTATCCTCGGCGGATGTGCCATGCACTGGTGGATGATGTCTGGAAGTCTCTGCGAAGTTCTGAGGTGCAGGTGAAGCAATGGCCTTCCGAACTGCTCCTCCATGCCAACTTCTCTGGCTACAAGTGTGAACGTTGTCAGCTGGGTCGAGCTGCTTTGCCATTCATGGAGCACTCGCTCATTCCTGGCGAATGTCGGCATGCGCAAAGACCACCTGGGAAACGACGTCAACCACTACGACCTGCTGACCCGTTGTCCACTTTCAAGCGCAAGGCTCGCGAGAAGGATCTGGAAGGGATCGTGTTGGAAACACCAGCAGACATCTTCCTTCCAGTACAGGCATCGCTCTACCTGAAGTATACGTTGCTGATGATGGTGCAAGACTCTGTGGCTCTTTTCACCGAGGCGGTGGAACGACAGCTGGACTATGTGCACTGGGTCACGGATCCCGTTCACAAGACCATGTTCCAAGAGATCTTCCAGAAGGAGATGAACGTGAAAGGCGTGGCCTGTGCTCTCAGGCCATTTCATTGTATGGTTCCTGAGCCTAAGCTGTCGTCCAAGACCTCGCCACTTCGCTTGCAAATACGTGGTGATGTGAAGCGGTGGCAAATCATGGAGCTAGAGGACTTCCGTCTGCTGAGCCATTCGCAACAGCACCAGCCCATCGAGGAGATCAACTGGCTTGTTACGCTGTTCGGTTCTGACCCAGAGGAAAAGGACCCTTCAGCGAAGGTGGCTGCAGACGAAGAGCCCGGGGCTATCCCAGCTACACCTACGAAAGCTAGCCACCGCTCCAAGGCTTCCTCCTCTAAAGATGTACTACCGGAACCTGCCTCCAAAGACAAGGTTCCCGATGATCCGGAGGAAGTTGAGGAGATTGAAGAGACGTTTGAGGGTGCGCCGCAGAAAGAGCTCAAGCCACTGTACTCCTTCAAGAAAGTGTTCAAGAGGCTGATCCAGATTGCGGAGACAGACCCTCTCACGGCGAAGCGCCTGATCCTTGGGCTACACGAACGTTTCTATCATGCCCCATTGGGCGATCTTCGGAATATGTTGGCTCGTTGTGGCATGCCTGGGCCGGTTCTCAATTTGGTTCCAGAGGCGATAAAAGGATGCTCAGTGTGCCGGAAGTTTGTTCGTCTGCCAAACCGACCACAAGTTAAGGTGAACTCCTCCAACGTGTTCAACGAACGAGTCCAAATGGACCTTTTCCAGTACTCAGGCAAGTGGATATGCTTGCTGGTGGACGAGGCCACTCGATACAAGGTCGGTGTCATGATTGCCGACAAGGGTTGGAAGGAGATCACCAAGATGCTGCTCTCTACGTGGATGATGTACTTCGGGCCTCCAGCCTTTCTGGTGGCCGATCAGGAGTCATCGGTGATGTCTCACGAGGCCAGCGCAGATTTGGAACGTTTTGGCATCACACGATGCCCTCGCGGCACCACGAGTGGAGCAGCAGGCAGACAACACACTGGCACTGGTTTGGTGGAACGCCACGTTGGCCTCACCGAGCTGACGATGCGGAAACTTGCGAGCGAGCTCAACAGGCAAGGTCTTTACGCTGACGTGGATGAGCTGGCGAGAGAGGCAACGATGGCGCAAAACCTCTCCTTGAACTTTGGTGGAGTTACTCCTGCGATGGCCGTTCTTGGAGTTCTTCCAAGGCCGTTCTTCGACGTGGCCTCGGAAAACGTGATGGCTGATGCAGGTGCCCTTCAAACGGACCTGTCACAGTTCGAACGAGCCCTTCGTGTTCGTCAGATTTCTATGTCCTGCATCCAACAGGCGATCTCTGAAGATCGGGTTGCCCGAGCCAACAGAACAAGAACGAACCAGCTCGACTTGGGCACCCTGACTCCGGGCACCACGGCGGTGGATATCTATCGAGAGATTGCAGGTGACGTTGGTTGGCGTGGACCGGCAGAGCTGCTGAAGATCGACGCCAATGAAGGGAACGCTGTTGTCCAGTACCAAGGTCGACCCTATCTTGTTGGTCTACGACACCTGCGTCTACATGAGGCCACGAGTTTTGCAGTTCTCCCAGATGCTGTACAAGAGGCAGTTCAACAACTGCGGAAAAGGGCCGAGGCGCAGAGACCATACAAGGTTTCAATTGTCGGATGGGTCATGGACAGAGCTGACGGACAGCAGGTTTGGCGACGAGCTTCCAGTTCGTTTCCTCAATACGAAGAGATCATGGAGTACGCGACCTTGGTGGCACGTCACTTCAGTGATCGTCCCTTCGGCGGTGTGGCTATCGGACAAGGAGTACGACATCTACGACCTCCACCTCACTCCATTGGTGTTTTGTTGCTTTGGGCGCAAGGATCGGAACAATATGCATCACAAGAACATTGGTCATCCACTACGCTGAAGATCAAGGATATGGTGCCATTTCCGGTCGAGGACGCATGCTTTGTGTACCTCTTCTACTACAACCATGTTGGTGAAGAAGTCAGATCCATGGCGGTGAAGGAACCTTCGGATGTCATTCCTACGGTGCCTATGGAGCTTGACTCATTGGAGCCAGCCATGGACACCTCGGACCTTATCGACCACAAGCGCAAGGGTCCGGAGACTCGCACGGTTATCATCGGCCAGGAGTCTAAGAAACAGCGAACTGATTCGTTGGATTCGTTGGTGCTGAAGACGTTGAACTCAGAGGACTACGACATCGACTACCTCCACCAGTTGTACTGGCTTGCCAGTCGCCACAGGAAGTTCAATCTGGGCGTTCAACCTCAACTTTCTTCAGCATGCAACATGGCACTCTTTTCACTCCTGGATGCTCACATGGGCCGATGTTTGACCTCAGCTACTACAACCTTCAGCAAGACAGAGAGACCTTTGGTTACTTGGCCCGGAAAGCAATACTCTACTTTCCATGTGGATCTTCAGGATGGCCTCGCTTTCAAGGTCGACACCGAAACGGACAACATTGCTGAGTCCGAGGTCTACAAGATTTGGGACCAGGTGGAAGAAGCTGACCGCAAGGAGTTGCTGCAGTTCATTGAAACGAAGTCCTTTCGCAAGGTGCTGATGAACACACTGTCGGAAGATACAGTGGTGATCGATGCTACCTGGGTGCGCAAGTGGAAGCGCAAGGGCGATGGCAGCTTGGTGGTGAAAAGCAGACTGTGTGCAAGAGGGTGTTTTGATCCTCATCGTGAACACCTCACGACACGCAGCACAACAGCCACGCGTCTGTCGCAAAGAATAGTGCTCTCCACTGCTGCTTGTCACAAGATGGACTGTGAGTCTTTCGACATTTCGGGTGCTTTCCTGAAAGGATTTACCTTCGAGAAGGTGCGGCAACTGCTACGTGCACGAGGCATCGTTTCCCCGGTACGCAAAGTGGTGATCATACCGCCGGCCAACGTGTGGCGGCACTTGGCCTCAGCAGATCCCTCTTTCGAGATCCAGGGCGACTTCGCGGCATTTGGCTTGGCTTGCGACAAGCCTGTCTACGGACTCAACGACGCGCCGCTGGCATGGCAGTTGTGTCTGCACGAGTTCCTGAAGAAGCACGGTGGCTTCCCGTCGCTCTTGGATGAGAACCTGTTTGTCTGGAAAACTCCCGAGAAGCAGTTGATGGCCTTAGTGTCAACGCATGTGGACGACCTGGCCACCTCTGCGTACAAGTCTTTCCTAGACTGGCTGTTCAGCATCCTCAAGAAGGAGTTTGGGAATGTTACCAGGCAGGTCATGCCTTTTGACCACTGCGGGTGTCGCTATGAGAGAACGGAAGATGGCTATCGCATGTCCCAGAAACACTTTGCTGAGAAGCTTGTGGAAACAGAGGTTACCGAAAACAAGAAGGACAGCGAGCCACTCAGCGCAGCAGAGCTAACTACTTTCAGGTCGATTCTTGGTGGGCTACTGTGGCTGACGGCTACGAGACTGGATTTGATTTCAGATGTGGCCTTGTTGCAGTCACAAGTGACAAAGGCGCGCATCGAACACCTTCGACACGCCAACCGTATTGTCCAAAAGGCCAAGCACCCCGACCACCTCGACCTGGGCCTCCACTACCGGTTCTTAGGGGGCAAGCTACGCCTACTCTGCATCCACGATGCCAGCTCTGCGAACAAGGACCGAAACTACGCTCAGGAGGGCATCCTGGTGCTACTCTGCGAAGACAACTTCTTCGTTGGCAAGGACGTCTACAAAGTGGAAGCCAGTGACAGCCTCACGGCGAACCTCGGTGGAAAGGCCCATGTATTGTGGTCTCACGGGGCCAAAGCCAAGAGGGTGTCGTACAGCACCTCTCACGCCGAAACCTTGGCAGCGATCGGCGGATTGGAGACTGTGTCCCTGGTTGCCATTCGTTTGAGCGAGTTGTCGTTTGAAAAGGGGCAACCTACGTTGCAGGACCTCATGAAGATCCAGGAGAACGGCAACCCCAACCTTCCGGTGGACGCCATGACCGACTGCAAGGACTTCTTCGAGCTCACGACAGGGGAAAGGACACTGCCGCAGGACAAGGGCCAACGCTTGTACGTATTGGCACACAAGGAGGCGCGCATCTGTGGCAGAATCCGCTGGATGATGCTGGTTCCCACACAGAGCATGACGGCGGACGCCCTCACAAAACCTATGATCTCGCCTCCGCTGATGCACTTGATGTCCTGTGGTTTGGTGGTTTTCAAGAATGAGTTCGAACATCCTCTACTTCTACGGCGACTTCCACCTATCGAGAACGTGAACGAGGACACGATCCTGGAAAAGGACGACACGCTGCTGGAGAACTTCTTCCTGCTGTTGGCGGCCTCACAAGCTCGGGTGGCTAAACCTTTCTTGTTCGCCACAGTTCTTGCTTCAAGTTTGTCGGCTACCTCAGCGACCTCTACGTCTACGACATCAGCTACTACGACCTCGACTTCTTCGTCTTCGATGTCAACATGGTGGAACGACGAGGCGCTCTTCTGGATGATGGCAATCTTCATCATCGTGGTGACTGAGCGGCTACTTGTATATGGTGGCTTTCTGGCAGTGAGTTCTTTGGGAAGACTGCTGCCTACATGGTCTTCGTCAACTACTACGAGTTCTTCGACCTCGGCGACTACGGACGAGACAGGCTCCCAGACCGAACAGGTCGTGGTGCACAACATTGTGGAGAACAGGAAGCACTTGATCCTGTCGGACGAGATCGCGTACAAGGCAAGTCAGATTCGTCGACTTGAAAGCGAGCTCTCAAACGTGAATGCACATGTCCGACGACTCGAACATGAGCTGTCCAGTACGTCAAGCCGGAGCACTGAAGATGCTGGACTGAGGACTCGACTGGACGAGTCTACGGCGAAAATCGCCAGGCTGGAGCGTCGCATACGCGACCACTTCGATAGCTGTCCAGCTAGTAAGACCCTCACAATTGCACAGTGCTCTCGATGCTGGCATGCCAATGGCTTTTGTGCCCAGTTCAAGAGAGGGTCCAAGTTGCGAGAACTGACTCCGTGCTCTTTCTGCAGCTACGTAACTCCCAAGGAAGTCTTGTTCCCTGAGTTGTTTACTGAAGCTTCATCGTCCGGCACAAGGTAATGCAGAACAAGAGCGGAGTGAAGTTTTCAGACCCTGCTTGATGTCATCCATACATTTCGCATGTGACTGTTCGCACCTGACCGCAGCGCGCTTGAGCAGTATCAAAGGAGTGAGCTCACACGTGATTTCCCAAGTCCCCCACACCCCCCAACCGCACAACCGCACAACAGCGAAGTCACACGCACGTGGACGTGCACGCACGCACACGCACGCACACGCACAAGCACGCACAAGCACGC
>CAJNJA010018721.1:0-10484 GCA_905231915.1 Symbiodinium necroappetens | reverse complement strand
TTATATTGTGTGTATATATATATATGTATGTATACTTGGTTGTGCCTAGCGATTCAGGCATTTCAGACTAAGTGCCGGCTCGGGGCTTAGGGCTCAGGTAGGATTCTTGTACCTCACTGACAGCCCACAGCCTCCACAGTTTGTTGTTCCCCGTGACGCGCCTGTGACCACATGATTCTTGGTAAATATTCTTGGCGATGACGGAAAAACCAGAAAACAACCTTCCATGACCCCACACTTGGACACTTGGCATTCAGGTTGTACTGCGCTGAGACTCTTGCCGAACAAGCTGCTCTGAGCGGAATTCCAGACTCAAGCACTGAAACAGCGCAGTTTTGAAAGGAGTGATTCGGTGTGGCACTATCAAGCATCTCTGCGTGCTTGAACGAAAATCCCTGTCCACTGTGGGAACTTCCGTTGTTGCAGCAACTTGCTCTAGAAACAGGTTGCTCGGGTTGCTGCAGGCAACATTGCCACCAAAAGCCCGATTCTACAACAGTAGGCTGGTAAAGACACCATTTTCATACCTTGCCCACGAAGGGACAAACGCAGAGAAACTTGGCGATCCCTACGAGGACGACCCCGAAAGTACACGAATCCCGACCTAGCCTAGCAAATGCCGGCTTGAGTTTGGAATTGCGCAAGCTCCGGAGATTCAATGTTTCCTCCAGGCTGACCGGAAACTGCACAGCAGCATCGAAGTTAGGAGAGAGACCTGTCGAGATGCATGGTCCGGTCTTTCAGTGGATCTCCGGAGCAGAGCAGGCTTTCCAGTATGCTAGGCACTGGTCCTGGCATAAGTCTGTAAATTACGAGACTTCCGCTGCAGTCCAAGATACTGTAGAAGCAGAGTGCTGCGGGAAACATCGAAGCTCGCTCTTTGGCTTTCCAGCCAATGACACTTCTGGTGAAAGTTCCTGAATCCTGTGTCAAAGTCTGGTCTGGATGCGAGATCGGTGCAACCGCAGCAGGGACTGCAAGCAAAAGGGCATACACAGCTTGGAGAGTTGTGGTGCCAATCACTTCTCAGGCCATGTTTTGGTTCTCCGGCAGCGTTCGAGACATGACTTTTCAGAAATATTTGAGAAACCCTACACCCTCAAGCCTGTCACCACGAGCCCCTCAAGCCCAAAATTTCTAAATTCAATAACCCGAGAAGCTGAAGCTCGCGGCCCTCCGGATGATCGTTTGTGCACTCTGCCACTTGGATCCCTGAAGCCTAGGGTTTAGGGTTTAGGTTTTAGGGGTTTAGGGTTTTGGGTTTTGATGCCCCCCTGCTACAGGACACTGTGGGGCATGCTGCGTGCTCTAAAAATATAGAAGCCTGCATCATTAGAACACTACTCCTTGGTTCCTTATTACAACGTGTAGTGTAATGTGCCCCAAAAGCCTATTTTATTCCTGAAGGGCCCCCCCCCCTACTAGCTTTGGTTTTCCCTGTTGCTCGATGGGGAGCTCCGAAAGCAAACTTCTGCTTTCTTCGACCTTGTGAGGCATTGTAAACATTGGAGCGAGCTCATGGATAGAGCAGCCGTGTTTTACTATCGCCTGATCGATAGATGTTGTAGCTTCGCACTTTGACTTGGGAGAACAAAGCCAGGGGGGCAGTCCCCTGACATTTGCATGGCCTGGCGGTGGTGATTTGAACTCTGGCGATCGAGGCGCGGCCTGTGATCGGATTACTATCGCAGATTCGGAAAGCGCATATCACTGACATTCCTTTAACGGTGCCATGACCGGCAGGACAACAACAGCTCCAAGATTAGAGCACACAAACATTGATGCTGAGCAGGTGAACAGGCCACTGCAGCGTAAGGTTTGGAATTTATTTTCTAATTAGGGATAATAAGAGGCAAGATGATGGTCGGTACGGGTACTGAACAGCTTCATCCACTGCGCAGTCGTGACATTTTCTAGTATTAGCGCAGAGAGCCCAATACTCCTTAAGTACGGAGTATACGGTAAGTTAGACGTTATGGTTTTTAGGTCTAGTCCTTAGTTCACGGGGTCTTGGGCTCTCTGGAGAGACATTTCATGTTAGCTGAGCAGGACGGACACAGGAAATAGCAGACATAGCATTCCTCTTCTAAGGTGCTGCCCACACTGTTGCAACCCTAAAGCCTAAACCTTGAGCCCTAAAGCCTGTCAGTGCCGTTTTTCGAAGACGCCTTTTTCAGAGAGAGATCCCAGGTAGACTCGACACTCCTCGCAGGAGGTGAAAACCTCCGGTTGTGCCAGCGGTTGAACCAGCTTTTTTGGGGGCCAGATTTCGTCTGATGTTATATTCTAATTTAATTATTAGTATATGAATCAGGTATAATTTCTGTTAGTTCATTATCGCCTCTTATTGGTTACAAACTGTTACAGTTTACCAACACTTTCATTGTATTGACCTTCAAGACCTCCACGACGATTTTGGGCCTCTATGCAGCCATCAGGCAACAAGTTTCAGTGCTCAACCCAACGCGTGTGGAACCTTGTGGCTTTTCACGGTGATTCATCCGCTGCGTGCACAATTTCCCTTGACAGTAGAGAGCCTTGCTGTGAAACATGCCAGGGATGGGAGGGAAAGGCCTGCGCACTGGCAGGGAAGCGTCTAGCATCTCAGTGTTGGAGTCTGCTCCCCTAAACCCTAACATCCTAAAACCCTAAAACCCTGCACCCTAAACCCTTAACCCTACTGCTGATCTTGAGCCTATTCCCTCTTCTAGCATGTGGCAGTTTGGCCTGCTCTCTTGCAAGTTCATAAAGTGGTGCCTGAAGCCCCTGGCGGCAGCATGATGTTCTGTGACGGATTCCTAGGGTTTTGGGTTTAGGGTTTAGGATGCCTAGTTCACTGAAGATACTGAAACATCGTTTGTTGCATGAACTTCGCTGCTGCTGGTGTGTCCCAGCTCTGTCCCAATCCAGGTGCACAGGAGCGAGCAGCTATGTCTTGAGGCTGCCAGCAACACAGCAATTTGAGATAGATGTTCAACTTATTAGTGGTTCCGCATCATCATAAGAGATTGGCCGAAAGGGAGAACAAAAACGCTTGGTGAGGAGCTTTGTCAAAACTGGACTGCTGCGATAGGTTTCAATCAAACTTCCCAGTGCTGGTATTGTAGTAGCTGAAGTCGACATCTCATGTGCAGTCTACCATAAGGGTTGAAATAAACAGTAATGGTATCCCCTTATAGTCTCCATTTCAACTACATGGTATCATATACCCCTTTTTCCTTTTCTAATCATAAAGGCCCCATATTATCCTCCTTGCAAACAAGCACTCGTTGATTGACGGTTGCTTTGCCTTCCGTGTAGGGAAAGGGTTTCCTATTGCTTTCTAATCCTTGTTAAAGGAGTGGTGTTTATCAATCAGGGGATTGTACCATGTGAGACATGAACGTTTTTCGCTCCTGGACTTTGCCTCTTGTGGACGAACCTGGCCCAAGCTCTCTTGCCAAACCGTCGTAGAGAAGGATGCTGCTGCGCGCGCACCAGCAAAGCTTTCCATGCCTGATAACCTCATAGAATCATAGAAGCCGTGCAAGTCGCATGGGTACAGGTTAAAGGCTGTAGCCAAGGACAGGAGGTCTCATAACCGATCTTCTGCTAATTTTGTCTGTTCTATTGCCATGCAGGATAAGGCCCGTGCGACGAGCGGTAGAGCCGAATTCAGGGGCATTCCAAGGCTTTGCGAAAGCTTTGCTGCCTGCAACCCCCGACATCCTTACCTGTTTGCTCCTAAAGCGGCGAGCTGCTGGTCCAGTGAGATCTTTCGCTGCACAGGTTGCCCAGCCATGCAGGGTCAACGGCTCAACCCCGTACCGAAATGTGTGTGTGTGTGCATTTGATCATGCGGTTCGTCGTCTTGCAAGCCGCACTACAGATTCCAGGTGATATGTCGTCATGCATACGTGAGAGATTCGCACATGGCAAAAGGTTTGGTTATCACCTTTGTCCCTTTATTTGCGTGCGTGGCTGATACTTATTCCCCCAGCTCACGATGCAAATAGGTCGAAATACCTACAAAGCTGGACTCCTGAGCTTGGCCTGACAGACTTGATGCAGTGATTGACATCTCCGTCCCCGGCCAGGGTTCATGGGAAGCTCATCAGATCTCAATGTTCGTGAGGGTTTCTGCATGGCATCCAGATGACTAGATGCAGGCATGTCTAAAGGTTATCAGAGAGGTTATCAGTTGTAGACTCGCACCAAAACATGTCTAGTGTACACTTGTCCATCTCAACATGGGTATACATGTCAGCATGGAGAAGTCGTGCCGACAGAACAGATCAGATTTCCTTGTGTTGACCTGAACAAATTCCTGACCCTAAACCCCAAACCCCAAACTCCCAAGCTCCTAAACCCTAAACAAACTGGTTCGAGACTTCTTCGGACACTCTGTCTAGGACATTTTCAGGTGGGTAGTTTCCGTTCTAGAAGCCTTATAGAAGGTCTATATACCTTATAGAAGCCTTTTGAAGCCCTATATTCCCTCAACTCCCCACCTGTAGTTTCCTTTAACTCTGGCCTTGGGAGGAATTGGTTGGGACCTTTCGTTGCCAACTCGAGCAAGGCTTCCTCTTCCGAGGTACCCGTCCAAAATCTTGGTCCTTGGGGTTTAGGGTTTAGGGTTTAAGGGTTTAAGGGTTTAGGGTTTAGGGATTTGGTCTTCGTGGTGCAAGATTGTAGAACTGTTAAGTGCTGTATCTGTGGTTGACGATGCAGAATGCGGGGTTCTGAGGATTTACAGGCTGATTCTAGAAGCTTGCTGAGGCTCTTTGCCTCTGTAATTCATGCCACGAGCATCTGGCACCCTTACGAAAAAGTTGACTGCAACGCAAACCCTTTAGGGTCCAACAACACCGAGATTCCTTTGGGAGTCCGCATGCAATCCGGAATGATACCGATGTGCCAGATGCAGAAGATGGCAGTTTCTCAACACCGTGATCCAACTTTCGCACGGTTTCAAGTCTACGCAAAGGAGCCTGGCACGAGCAGGTTCGATGTTGAGAAGCTGTCACGAGTTTCATCGCGAACAGAAGATCTGTAGGTGAAGCTGCAATCGCTCCTCACGGGTGGCATCTGGTGACCGCTGGACGTTTCCGAAATACGTTGGACTCTCTCGATTAGAGCAGCACACTAGTGGTGAGCAAGGTGCTTCCTGGCTCACATTGCCAAGCATTCAGTGGAGCATGTTTCATGAATTCGCGAGGTTGGATAGCTAATTAGTCACAGCATTCGATGTGAAGGAATCGGTGAACCAGATCAAGTGCGTGAGCTGCGGAATTTGCACGTGCTCGCTCGCATGTTCCCACAGAGATTGGCGCTGTTTGACATTGGTGTTTGGACGCTGTTGATTCTGAGCTTCTGAAATCGTGCTGTTATGCAGTTTGGAAACCTGCCGTTGGTGGTTTTCTCCAGGATCCGAACCTTTCCTTTGTGGAAAGAGCCGAGAAAAAGACTGGCAGCAGTTGGGCAGGGCTTGCACCCACAGATTTCGATTTTTGTTTTGTGTGTGTGTGTGTAAGTTACCCTAAACCCTAAACCGTACAAGAGAATCTCAGTCTGGATTTGGTCGCCTGGTGACGACGGTTTTAAGCGACCGGTCTCGGAGCCCACAGGGCTCCGATCCGCCCAAAGCCAAGTTCGCTCCAGGTCTGGAGGTCCGGCAGCTGTGACTGCTTCCGGAGGTGACGAAGTTGAGGATTCCTTCATTCACTTACTCACCCACTCGCTCAGCCACTCACTGACTCAATCATTCACTCAGAGGAGGAATGAATGAACAAACTGAGTGGAAGGTTATGGTGTGTAGAATTGCATCGGCAGCATCATACTATGCGATACCGTATTGTACGGATGAATCATGACGCGGGTTAGGTTCCAAACGTATGGCAGGCACCAGGAATGGCATGCTTGTCAAACCTGATGAACCATAAAATGAAGCGAAATGAAAGGCACGGCCCAACCGCACCCAGACCTCCCTCCCCCCTTCTGCCTCCCTGCCTCTCTCCCTCCCTTCCCTTCTCTTCCCTTCCCCTCCATTCCCTTCCCTTCCCTCCCTCCCTTCCCCTCCCCTCCCCTCCCCTCCCCTCCCCTCCCAGTTACTACTCGTGCAGCAACCCTTTTTGTACCCCTAGTAGCAACCCAGCCAGAACCCTATTATAATCATAAAGGACCGTCTCCGTAACGTGTGAGCTGCAGAGGCCACAACAAGGCTTGAATGATGGGAAGGTGCAAAAGTGTCTTTTCTGTAGAGCTTTAGGCCCCCTAAGCCCTAAACCTTAAGCCCTCCCGTAAAGGGAACATCAAGGAGCGGTCCAAACAATGAGCCCCCCGCTAAGCCCTAAACCTGAAGCCTTAAGCCCTCCCTTAAAGGAAACATCAGGGAGCGGTTTTCCTGTAGGGCCTCCATCGGATGAGCGTGGGCTCGAAATCCAAGAAAACTCGCTTGGCAACGGGTCTGGAGCTCGTGGGACCCCTCAATCTTGAACCTGGCATAAGGGGGTTAGGTTTAGGGTTTAGGGTGTAACGGTCACTGAAGCCGAGTCATGGACATCCTTAGCGGCAAAAGACCAAACTGAAGTGTATCCCATGCTTCCCCGCAGCTTTCTGCAGCTAGTTGTCTGGCGATTTCAAACTTCACACGTGCCATGTCCGCCGCGGGCTGAGATTGCTGGTCGGGTGCAGTAGCTAGAACTTTATTGGGTTTAGGGTTTAGGGTTTAGGGCAACACCTTAAAAGCCTTATAGTGACCCTTTAATTTAAACTCTGCCGTAAGGTGACTCGGCTTGTGATGCTGTCCACGCTGGCCCTTGCGGCGGGCTGGCGGGGGAAGGGTGCGGTGGAGGAGCCTGGTTCAATCCAGGTGCCGATGCCCAACCGACAGACGAGATTCGGGGGAGAATTGTACTGAGGTTCATGGGCAGTTATCCATGGAGTTATAAGTAAGGAAACTATAAACTTATAACACATATGAGGGGACTTAGAACCCTACTTATAACGACCCACGAACCTCCAAGTAGTGAGTCGTCGGGGTCTATGCTGATTCGGCGACAACAAACAGCTTGTAGGTGACTTGGGCATCAGGGTGCTTGAGGTTTTGCCAGTGAAGCTGGCATGTAACAGCGGGATGGGTTTAGGGTTAAGGGTTTAGGCTTTAGTTTAGGGTTTAGGGCGGGATCTCTCATGCTGGTTCAGGCGATCCTCTACAATCTAAGCTAGCCCAGGCCCAGCCCTGAAACCAAGGCGCGGCGGGAGAGCCCCCTTTTTGTTCTGCCAGGCCGAAGGCCACGGGGAGCGAGATGGCGCTGGAGGTGGGGATTTTTTCCCGGTTAAGGTGCCTCGAACCTGACTAAGTCCCATGAACCTCCAAGTACGGTCTCGAGATCTCGGTGTTCTTAGAGACTTTCGGGTTTTCAATCGCATGCGACTCGTCTTCCCGCCACAGTCCTGTGTGCCTTTCCACCTCCCACACGGTTTAGGGTTTAGGGGTTTAGGGGTTAGGGGTTTAGGGGTACAGGGTGTGCCCTTCGGACTCGCGAGGTGGGCTTCGAACTGCTCCTGGAGTGGGGTTTTGCGGAATATAGGGGCCTAAAGAATTACCTATACTATTTTGGTGGGTTCCTTATTATAATTTTTTTCCTGTACCCCAAAACCCTATTCTAATTATTAAGGCCCCTACATCATGTAGGGCTTCGAACAGGGGTTCTCTTTCACTCTTTGGTTGCTCCCGTGATCTGCTGACCCAGGTCGCCGCAGACCATCCAGTTTTCACAGAAGTGAGCCCTCAAATAAAGCGGCCTTCAAAATGCTTCAAATTTCTTTCGTTCCTTGTTTGCGCTTGTCCTGGGGCTTAAGACGTAGCGCAAGGAAGCACATCGAGGAGTTCCGCAGGGGCCGATTCAACTGTGCAGCACCCCCCCCCCCGGCGAAGAGTTTGCTCAACCAGAATCTAGTGTTCAGGCATGTTCAACGTTTACGCGAGATGTGCCCTTCTTATGCCTGCAAGGCGAAGCCTGTCACGTATGTGGTGAAATGGCCCTACGCGCATGATATTGACGGGGAAGGCGTGCTCGACGGTGAGTACATTGAAGCTGGCAGAAGGAATGGCAAGCCCAAGTACAAGCAACGAGGTGGTTTCGGCGTCATCTTCCACGAAGGCGCCTTGGGTGAGCATCAGCCTTCGGAGCTTCGGAGCTTGCGGGTGTTTGAGGTTTAGGGTTTACCTGAACCCCAAACAACCTACCTTTTTAAGGACTTATATAAAGAAATCATAATAAGGAACCCTAAAAAGGCAGGCTCTTTAGGGTCCAGGTAGGGTTTAGGGTGTGATCCCGGAACTTCAGTTTCGCGTCGGTGGCCTTCGGCAGGCTACCTGCGCAAACTACCACCCAACGGATTCAACAAGGACGAAAACCAGTCAGGCTGGAAACTCGCCTTTGAGGACAGGGCAAGCGTTTAGGGTTTGGGGTGTTTTTTGGGTCCAGGGTGTACGCTTGTACGGTGTAGGGATTACAGGGTGGAGGATTTGGGGTTTAGGGGTTTAGGGTTTAGTGGTGTAGGTTTAGGGTCCAGGGTTTAGGCCACGTATCACGGGAACAGTGTCAGCTCAGGGAGCCGCGCCATTTCAGTGGTTGTTGTTCACCTCGTCCCCCTGCTTGCCTCAATGTGTCTCGTTCACTAAGCTAAAGGGTTGTGTTGCTGGCGACGTTGCTTAGCTTCTTGCATCGGCTTGTGTGCAAAGACGACAAACGGCGATGGGGCACGAAACAACAAGCCGACAAACGCAAATTGGTTGCAGTGATGCTTGAGTGCATCTTGTTTGGATTCCATTCCACTTGTAGTATGACCGTGGGTGTGTCGACACCCCTAAACCCTGAACCCTAAACCCCAAACCCCAAACCCTGATCCCTAAACCCCAAAAGTGATCTCACGATTGCTTCCATCGCCGGTTGCGTCTGTAAACCCCTAAATCCTGAACCCTGAAATCCTGAGTGCGGTTGCTTCGGTGATCACTGCTGCGGCAAAGCAGCGAAGGTCTCCTTCGGGAAGCGGGTGAAGCCTTCCGCAGTTGTTGTTCCTGTCTGGAATATGAAAGTCTGACGAACGACGCAGAGTTGTTCCTTTGTTTTTCTAGTTTTGTCGTTAATGTCTGATTACCTATGTCGCTGATATTCGGAGCCTCGCTTGGCCTACAACGAACGAGGGTAAGCACCTGAAGGGAGTCGCTGTTCAAACAATTCTTGTTTAGACCTCCAATCAAAGCCCCTTGCCCAACTCGTGCCTTAACCCCGAAGCGAGTTATGGGGCTTGTTAAACCTCAGTTGATGCCTTGAGCTTGGAACTTCAATCCTAGGTGCTATGTGTTTGGTAGCTGGATGAGATGAGGCACATGTCGAACTTGAGACATGTGTCCACCGACATCACACTTGAGTGTCGATGGTTCGGGTTGTGCGGACGCAGTAACCCAGAGAGCCCAATGAGCTCAGGATGGAAGGAATAGACCTTATATCGTTCTATCAAGGGCCCGATAATTCAAGGGCTATTCCTTCATTCGGGGACTTCTTGGGTCTCTGGTAAAGTGTGGCCAGGACCCACCAGCCTCGTGGAGCAGCAGCTGGAGGCACTTGATGGCTTACAAGAAGGGCTCAGAGAAGGATGATGTCCCTCCTGAGGGGAACTGGCAGTTCCAAAGAGACTAAGTTCCTTGAAACGTTTTGGGTTCCTATAATCTGGTAGGAACCTGGAAGTTTGACTTTTTATTTCCCTGGCTTATTGGGGAAGTAAGGAGACGGACAAGGGGGCTCGGAGCATTCAGGACATGATTCTATAATTTAAGGTATATTCCCTTATTAAGGTATTGGGGTGGTTTTTAAGGGAGCCAGCCCTGTCCTAGCCTTTGTCCGATCAGAAGGGCAGGGAAGCTCCGTGTCCGAAGCATCTTCTTTGACTCAGGCAGAAAAGGAAGTGTCACGACAGATGCCGCAACAAACCATTAAACAAAAACCATAAAGTCTAAAATCCTAAACCCTAATCCCTACGAGCAGAATCTTCTGGCATGTCGTGATGAAAGATGCACTTGTCCTGTCGCAGCCACCATTTTCAGTTATGTTCTTGTCAGATTCTGCCATGCAGTCTTGTTTGTGTTCATGAGATACTAGTAAGTAGTCAACTCGTTAACATGATTCACTTCTACTTAGGGCATTTGGCACAGTGTGCACGCAATTCTTGGCAAACCCAAAAATCGCTTGGGATTGCTTTTTGCTAGAAGATTTGAAGTTTTCGGTTTTGGCGCCAAAAAATGAAGAAATCATCCCCCAAAAATGCAGCATTTCTGAGAATTTTGGATACTTTGGGTTCAGTGGGAGCCAGCTGGGATCAGGCAAGGGGCCCGGGCGGGCCCGGATTTGGGGCCGGGGGGGGGGGGGGGGAAGTACCGAATGTTACACATTCCGGGCATCTCTGATTGCACGTATCACTTGCATGTTTCCATGTCTGTG